>VYZU01081095.1:0-14578 GCA_013401355.1 Ceyx cyanopectus | reverse complement strand
TCCCTTCCAACCCCTGACAGTCTTGATTCTGTGTGACATTTCATTTACCTGGAATTCCTTGCTTAGAGAGACCTAACCCCAGTACCACCCTGGAGATGGTGAAGTGTAACTAGCACTGGGTGAGGAGCAGACATGCCCAGTTAGAAATGAGCATCACCATACAGGTGTTATACAGCTGATAGATTCTTCTAATGATCTATGCAACTTCTAGACCTCACTAAGGTCGGCTGTAGTTACTAGATCCTTTATGGCTCTTCCTTAGGCACAAGAATAAGTGTGGGAGTAATGGAAAGTCTTACAGAGACTTGCTTTTTTTTTTTTTTTCTTCTCCTGTAAAATGCAAGATTTATGTGATCCTAGTCCTGAAAGTTGTAGCTCTAAATTATGTACTGAAGGTAACTACATGAGTCCAAACTTCATGAAGCTATGCAGAAGCATGTGCTTGTTCCAGGTGAAACTAAAGGTCTTTCACTCCATTTGGACTTGGTTTTTTTCCTTCTCTGTCCTAGTAGTCTATGATTTGACATTTCTGCAATAGCTTATATTGCTCCACCATCTGGCATGGGCATATATATGGGATATATAGCAGATTGTATTACTCAGTGTATGAATTACATTTCTGATTGTGCTTTGAAATTCACAGAAAAATTCAAATAAGACTCAGTGAAGTCTCCCTGTGGTCAATGTTATTATGTTTTATTAAATTAAATGCTGTAATTTATCATGATTGTGCCATTCTAAACCATCCTCTTTTTCATTTCTTACTATTTTAGGGCATGATTCTCCATGTGTTCTCTCGGCTGAAAAGATTGTTTTTCCTGTCATTGTTTAGTTGGAGTAAATTAAGCTGTCTTTCTGAACTTTCAAGTGCATATTTCACTTAAGCAAGTTTAGCTAATTAATTTCAATCAACTTGCATAGCTCAAAAATAAGTAGAACATAAAGTTTCAATACCTTTCATATTTATGAAAAGGTAAGGGAATCCAAGTTCAAAAGCTTGGCTGGATATTTTTAGGGTCTGGGCATGTCAGACTTTTCCATTTGCACAAGGGTGTTAACTTTTGTTGTTGTTGTTGTTGCTTTATTCCTTATCTAGAGGTATATTAGGACATAAACATCAGCAAATATTAACAGTTCACAGCATCTTTGCTGAGACTTGCAGATGTTTGTGACTAAAATTCCCTCTTGAAACACAGGGTCCAAAAGGCTTCAGAAGACCTTTATTTTTTAGGGAAATCTCATACCCCAAAAGCAAATGTGAAATTATTAGTGATAACAGACAGTTCAAATGTGTTTGACTACCTTGGACAATTCTTTCCTCATTTTCATCTGCTGTTCAGAAGGTCCAAGACCTTTTAAGTCCCATGTCATATGTTCCAACTCCATGAAGATGGTCTAGGAAGTATCTAAAATGATCCACTCCTGTACATGTTTCATGCATTTCCCTGTTTAGGAAGTGAGGTTTTTCAGGCATTCTTCATGGCAGATCCCAAGTGACCCAAGTTGTGTTTCTAAATCTCCAAGGCATCATTTCACAGAGCTGAGACTTGATGTAAAACAAGAACATTGTAACTTTGCATCTGATGGACTTTTTACATTTTGGGTTCTGAAGCTTTCCAGCAGCTCTCCAGCAAATCTTGGCCCCAGAACAGAAAAATCTACCTGAAAGAGATACCAAAGTGGAAGGTTTTTCTTTTGCAATGCCTTTGGCTTTCTCTAGTTGTTGAAGGAGACTCTCAGCTCTCATAGGAAGAACTCAGCTACCTTACTCTGGTATCATCTACCAGGTGAAAATTGGCTGATGTTTTACTTCCCTGTAGCAATCAGGTTTTCTAAAGGCCTTTTAGATGCCCTAGACAGATCTATGATGCATCTAGATTTTAGATGCCCTAGATGTATCTATTCTAGAAGACTCATTCCTTGAACCTTGTTCCTGGGGTTTGACTGCAACATTCCTACCTTTCAATCAATGTTCACTGTGTCCTCTTTTCCTAAAGCAATGATTGCTGAAGCTCACCCTGAGGAAATTCAGCCTGGATGTTCTCCACACACTGTCATCTGTTCAAGCAGCTGCTGTGGAGCTGATTTTTTTCCTGTTCAAGCAGTTATATTTTTCCTTGTGACTCTCCTGCAGAGGCTAAGTAACATGCACGAGACATCCTTAAAGCTCTTCCCTTTTCTTTTTCCAGAACAAAGTAATTCTGTAAATCATCTGGTTTTTTGGTGACTTTTGGTGGTAAATCTAAGGGAATGCTGTTTCCTCTCAAAGGCTCTATGGCTTACAAACTACATGGCAGTTTTCCATACATTAACTGATTTCTTCTCTCCTGAGATACCTTTGTCAGAATCAAGCCAGTACTTTACTGAACTTCTGAAGACAGCATTGGGTTGGTAGGACCCACATTTACCATTCTCACTACCTTTTTTTTCCAGATTTTGCTATGCCATTTGTCAATTTTAATGTAAAATATGTCAAACATTGATACTGAGAACTCCAGAAGCCCAGCTTGCAGGTCCTCTCTGAAGTTATTTCATGACCATTATTTTTCCTTTATTTTCTATTTTATTTGTATAAACAAAATAAAAACTAATTAATTGCCTATTTGCAGGGAATCTGCCTTTTTTGAAATATAGGAGACTGGCAAAACTTTTCTCTTTCTGGCAGAGATTTTGTGGAAGAAAAGCTTGGCAGTAAATATGTGGTGGGGAGATCCCTGGATTTTGCAACAACCTTTGAGGAATCAGGACCTGCAACCCCAGTGTTTTTTATCCTGTCCCCAGGAGTTGACCCACTGAAGGATGTGGAGAAACAAGGTAAATAAATCATGTCTCTAGGCATTGCTTTTTATCTTCTGCATAATTATCTTGGCATGATGTTCTGGGTTTTTTTCTTCATCTCTTCGTAGATAATGGAGTAATCTGTTAAAAATAGATTATTGTTAAAAGGATGTGATTGTGTTGGGGTTTGTTTTTTCTTGTTCTTTTTTGTTTTTTGCTCTTATCTCACAAGGATTTACCTATTAAGATGAAAGAATACCACTATCAACCTCCTAAGGAGCAGGAATTAACACTGAATAACNAAAAATAAGTAGAACATAAAGTTTCAATACCTTTCATATTTATGAAAAGGTAAGGGAATCCAAGTTCAAAAGCTTGGCTGGATATTTTTAGGGTCTGGGCATGTCAGACTTTTCCATTTGCACAAGGGTGTTAACTTTTGTTGTTGTTGTTGTTGCTTTATTCCTTATCTAGAGGTATATTAGGACATAAACATCAGCAAATATTAACAGTTCACAGCATCTTTGCTGAGACTTGCAGATGTTTGTGACTAAAATTCCCTCTTGAAACACAGGGTCCAAAAGGCTTCAGAAGACCTTTATTTTTTAGGGAAATCTCATACCCCAAAAGCAAATGTGAAATTATTAGTGATAACAGACAGTTCAAATGTGTTTGACTACCTTGGACAATTCTTTCCTCATTTTCATCTGCTGTTCAGAAGGTCCAAGACCTTTTAAGTCCCATGTCATATGTTCCAACTCCATGAAGATGGTCTAGGAAGTATCTAAAATGATCCACTCCTGTACATGTTTCATGCATTTCCCTGTTTAGGAAGTGAGGTTTTTCAGGCATTCTTCATGGCAGATCCCAAGTGACCCAAGTTGTGTTTCTAAATCTCCAAGGCATCATTTCACAGAGCTGAGACTTGATGTAAAACAAGAACATTGTAACTTTGCATCTGATGGACTTTTTACATTTTGGGTTCTGAAGCTTTCCAGCAGCTCTCCAGCAAATCTTGGCCCCAGAACAGAAAAATCTACCTGAAAGAGATACCAAAGTGGAAGGTTTTTCTTTTGCAATGCCTTTGGCTTTCTCTAGTTGTTGAAGGAGACTCTCAGCTCTCATAGGAAGAACTCAGCTACCTTACTCTGGTATCATCTACCAGGTGAAAATTGGCTGATGTTTTACTTCCCTGTAGCAATCAGGTTTTCTAAAGGCCTTTTAGATGCCCTAGACAGATCTATGATGCATCTAGATTTTAGATGCCCTAGATGTATCTATTCTAGAAGACTCATTCCTTGAACCTTGTTCCTGGGGTTTGACTGCAACATTCCTACCTTTCAATCAATGTTCACTGTGTCCTCTTTTCCTAAAGCAATGATTGCTGAAGCTCACCCTGAGGAAATTCAGCCTGGATGTTCTCCACACACTGTCATCTGTTCAAGCAGCTGCTGTGGAGCTGATTTTTTTCCTGTTCAAGCAGTTATATTTTTCCTTGTGACTCTCCTGCAGAGGCTAAGTAACATGCACGAGACATCCTTAAAGCTCTTCCCTTTTCTTTTTCCAGAACAAAGTAATTCTGTAAATCATCTGGTTTTTTGGTGACTTTTGGTGGTAAATCTAAGGGAATGCTGTTTCCTCTCAAAGGCTCTATGGCTTACAAACTACATGGCAGTTTTCCATACATTAACTGATTTCTTCTCTCCTGAGATACCTTTGTCAGAATCAAGCCAGTACTTTACTGAACTTCTGAAGACAGCATTGGGTTGGTAGGACCCACATTTACCATTCTCACTACCTTTTTTTTCCAGATTTTGCTATGCCATTTGTCAATTTTAATGTAAAATATGTCAAACATTGATACTGAGAACTCCAGAAGCCCAGCTTGCAGGTCCTCTCTGAAGTTATTTCATGACCATTATTTTTCCTTTATTTTCTATTTTATTTGTATAAACAAAATAAAAACTAATTAATTGCCTATTTGCAGGGAATCTGCCTTTTTTGAAATATAGGAGACTGGCAAAACTTTTCTCTTTCTGGCAGAGATTTTGTGGAAGAAAAGCTTGGCAGTAAATATGTGGTGGGGAGATCCCTGGATTTTGCAACAACCTTTGAGGAATCAGGACCTGCAACCCCAGTGTTTTTTATCCTGTCCCCAGGAGTTGACCCACTGAAGGATGTGGAGAAACAAGGTAAATAAATCATGTCTCTAGGCATTGCTTTTTATCTTCTGCATAATTATCTTGGCATGATGTTCTGGGTTTTTTTCTTCATCTCTTCGTAGATAATGGAGTAATCTGTTAAAAATAGATTATTGTTAAAAGGATGTGATTGTGTTGGGGTTTGTTTTTTCTTGTTCTTTTTTCCTTCTTTCTTCAAGCTTTTCGGATTTTCATATGAAGTTTAAATTAAACTTATCTCTTTCCTGCATTGCCTGGATTCCCAGTGTGGTTCACACTGCAACAGTTTCTGAGCGGGTCTTGTACACAGCCTATAATTTATGTCAGCATTCTCTAACGTGCTGTCAGATGCTCTGTTTTTGGCCAAGAAAGGTAGGACCACAGGATCCTTGTGGTCCTTTCCAACCTTGTATTCTCCAATTCCATGATAGCTAAAAATAAGCAACATCACCCTATAACAACCTGCTGGTTAGTGGCAGGGTTTCCACTTTTTAATGCCACCCTTGGTGAGTTGATTTGGGTGGGGGTGGTCAGGTGCAGCACTGCTGACTGGCTTCTGAGCTGAAGGGGCTTCTCTAAGGTGTTTTATTTCCATTGTGTATTGACTGCTGTAGTCAAGGTCTGTGCTCTAAAGCTGACAGGGTGCAGAATGTGCTCTGTGTCTCAGCTCCACTCTGGGAGAATGATTTTCAGCCTGAACACAGAAGCTAGATTAGGTCTGGAACTGGGGTCATTTCTGACTGTTGAACAGAGCTAACTGAAGTCCCTTCTTTAGAGGCTGTTAATGTGAAGGGTTTCCATCCCTCTGGAGCAGAGGAGTCAGATGCCTTTGGGTCCTGCCTTAGGGCTGCTCCAAATTGCCATTCTGCTCATCAGGTGTCTTTTCTCCTTCTGCATCAATGCGCTTCACAGAGCTCTGAGACCATGACTTGTGGTCAAGCCCTGATGCTCTTGGCAGTGTGGAGTATACTATATTTCAAATAAATGAATTGCATATTTTGCATATTAGATCATAGAATCATTTGGTTGGAAGAGACTTATAAGATCATCAAGTCCATCCATTAACCCTACACTGCCAGGGTCCCTAAACCATGTCTCCCAGCATCACATCTACACAGTTTTTAAACACTTCCATGGATGGGGACTCCACCACCTCCCTGGGCAGCCAATTCCAATGCCTAACCACCCTCTCTTTAAAGAATTTTTTCCTGTAAAGAAATTTTTCCTATTAGACTACCATAGTAGAGTGCTTTTTTAGCTGGCATATCTCCAGACTAAACATCAGCAAGGCTGGCAACCCCAGCACAGAAACCAGTAACACTGAACTGAGCCATCATCTGTGTGAGTGGGGGAAAATTGGTGACCTATGGATTTCTTTTCCTCTCTGTGATGCACTTCCTGGGTCATCCCAAAGTAATGTTTGAGACAGTCTTTACCCACATTCCCAAAAGCAGCTTGCAGAGATGTTACAGGCCAGTGCAGCCTGGGCCACCTGACAGGTCACAGTTCTCTGTCCTGGCAAACTGCTGGACTTCACATTGTGTTTTGTTCTCTTTCTGCCTTGATAGCAGGTCTCATTGTGGTGAGTTGAAGTGGACCCCCTGAGGAAGGTCCTGTCATGTGCCTGGCTTCCCTTTGGAGCCATGTCATTGATCCTGTCTCTCACTGTGCTATTTTCTTGTATGGGAAATGAAGCACTAAAATCCAACCATGAATTGTTTAACTGGAATTACAAAGATGAGTGTAGTTGAGCACCTGGGGTCAGTCAGCCAGAAAAGTTACAGCAAGTGAAAGTGGAAAAAAAAAATCTAATGAAATAAAGCCATTGCTTGAGTGCAGCTGCACTGGCCTCAGAGCCTGCCTCAGTGGGCTTTGGATGGCATTCATTATTCAATATTTCCTCTGCCCCTCATTAGATTTTATTAAAGTGCATGTCTGGCTGGGTAATTCTTGTGATAGAACATAGCTTCTTCCAGATGCTGCTCATTCCTGGGATCTTTCCTTGGCAACATGGGGAGGAACCTGCAGCAAATGCTGTTGGCTTCAGAAAGCTTCCCCAGCTGCCTGTGACAGCCTGACTGCACCATCCCCTCTCCTCTCCAAGCCATCAAGGAAGAGGGAAGGTTGACATTGGCTTTGGTGAGACAGACAGCTCAGGCTCACTACGTATCCCTCTGCAGTTCTGTGAAGTGAAAATAACAACTGATATAAATTTTAGTATTAACTCATGGTTTGGGGTTCCTTCTGTACTCTGGCCTCTACCCTGCTTTCTGTAAATTTGCCCCATCCCATTTTGAGAGGGTGTGTCTTGAAGGCAGAGGATGAGATTAGCAGCTTTCAAAGCTGGCAGCCACCAAAGATGGTGAGGAAGAAAATTGGAAGTTGTCAAATATGGGGAGAGCTGTATCCCAGGGGGTTGTTGTAGCAAGGCTAAGCAGAGAGCTTGAGCAACTGGAAGAGTCTGAATGTTTGTTTTATTTATGGCCATCTGTTCCCAGTCTTGTATCAAGAGCTGAAACCTAAATCTTACAAATCTTTCCCTTGCTTTACCATAACACTTCCTGCTTTTAGCAAAATCAGGAATGAAGGGTGCATCATCTGCATGATGTCAAATCTTCCTGCAGAGATAAATGTAGGTGATCCCAAGGGATTAGCACGTGGGGACAGCTAGCTGAGCAGAATGCAGTCTGCTGTGATGAGTAGAGTCAGTGAGGATGATTGTTGGGCTGCTTCCCTCTGGCAGCAGAAACTGATTCTAGTCTTTTGAGGAGCACACAGCAGAGGTAGCTTGCTCCAGGCAGATGCTTCTCCTGTGAGATGAGGAGCAACTGGTGTCCTCCATCTTTGGATGATAGACATTCAGAAAACTAAACAGGAGATCCTAAGCCATGCTCACTGCTACAAGGAAATCTGGGAAACGCAAAGGACTAATGAAAGAAACACTACATAACTTCCTTCCTTCATCCAGAGCAGGACAGTAAATGGCAGAGATTTGATTGCTTCCACCCTGCACTGTACAGAGAGGGATGTAGAAGGGTCTGTAGGAGGTAGACTGCAGTGGAGCACCTTTCCCATGGGCTCTGCTGCAGTCCACCCACACACACACATTGTGGTGCACTCAGACACAACTCCATGCCTGCCAAAGGTCACGATGATCCATAAGAAATCTGGAAGGTTGACTTAGACCCAAGCAACCTGGGAGGCCTTGGCTGAGACCACAGAAGTCTTACTCAGATTTCATTTCAGCTGCCTTGTCAAAACCAAACGAGTTCCTAACCTTACTGCTGGTTCTAGCATGCTGCTCAGGGCATATTTTCCCCCCAAACGATGTCTTGTTCAAAGCCTATTTAATCAGCAGGAAAAGATTTTCATTTCCCCTCACTGTAAAATATGTTTTTTACAGAAGGTTACAAGGGAATAATGTTCTTTAAACAAGAGGAACTTGGTAATAATGTACCTTTGTGTTGATGCTGCTCTGTAATTAAAAGTCGTTTGGAAGGAACCACTGCTGTTTTCAGTGCTTTGGCAGAGAGTGCATGAGAGACAAGATAACTATTATAAGAAGTGTGATAGCTTTTCTGGGGGGGGTTTTGATAAGACTGAGCCCAGCCTGCCTGCTCCCATGTGAGCTCAGCTGTGCTGCATGCTGCTCCAGGTAGAAGTGCTGAACATAATTTTTCTTTGTCTAATTTTTTTAACTTCTAGGGAAGAAACTTGGTTATACTTTCAACAACAGAAATTTCCACAACGTTTCCCTTGGCCAAGGTCAAGAGATAGTTGCTGAACGAGCTCTAGACCTGGCTGCAAAAGAGGGTCACTGGGTCATCCTTCAGGTAAGGTGTCTTTGGGAACAGTCCTGCTGTTCTCTCAGGTTACCTGGTGCTGAGCACATTGGTGAGGCTGGGAGATGGAACGAGGTGTCATCTGTGTGTCCACAGCAGCCACAGTCCAACTGTTTCTTGCTGCTACTGCTTTTATCAGGCATTGTGTTGGTTTTCCTGCCCTCTGAGTGTTTCATAAGGTGTGTAGTTCCAGGGAGTCTTCTGAGGGAAGGTTGTGCTACACTTTCCTGTGCTTCTATTTGTTTATGAATAAATAAGAGCTTCATCCTTAAGAGCTGTTAGATCAGTTCTCTTATTACTGCTCTAAACTTGCCACGGGTTTAGATGAACAATGAGAACACTGCTACCAACCTAGGGAAGGCAGAGACAGCAGAGGTGCTGATTTCTTAATGCATCCCAAAACAAGGAAACTTTTGAAGCTCTTATTACAACTCAACAAAATGTTTGAAAGCCTTTTAGGGTGTGAAGGGAGCTCTGTCTTTGTCAAGTGCTCTCTGGAGCCACTTACTCCATGAGTGTTTGGACAGAGCTGATGGCCAGCTTGTTACTCATGGCAGGTTCTATAGCCTTGGAGGTAGGAACAAGGTGCCATAGCTAGGAGATGGTCTGAGGGTGCAGCAGGGCTCTGCCCTCTGCAGCTGACATTGGATGGAAGCTTCCTGATGTGAATATCTTTCCACCATGTGTTAAAACCCACACACATAGTTGAATAGTCTCTCACCTCCTGTTGTGCCCCTGTGTTGAAAGGTGAATCCTGCTGCCAGCAGGCCCAGCAGACAGGACTGTGCCATTCCAGTAACAGCATCTTCCCAAGTTGCTCTTTGTGATTCCCTGGTCTGTTCCTGGACTATTTTGGCTGTAAGTCTCAGTGCCAGTTCTCTTCCAAGGTTGAAAGTCATGCTGTCCTTGAGGGATGGCTGTTTGAAACACCCACACAAACAGACTTCTCTTGAAAACAAGCTTTAATAAAAATAGAAGGAAAATCAGATCAAAGAACATGATGTGCTCAACTCAGAGGGCCAGATAATCTGTATCCCAGAATATTAAAACTCTAGAAGAAGAAACTGCAAGTCCATTGCAGGTCTTTCTAATGAATCTGTTGAAGCAGAGGGTGCCATCTGACTAGCAATTAACAGATTCTTTAGCATCTGTATTTAAAACAGTGGGAAATGATTGGAACAAATTAATTAAGCCTAAACTCAAAAGTATGCAAAGTTTCAGAACAAACTTTGAAGGACAAAATAAATAAAGAATTGTAAGTAAGCATGTCAAATATAACAAGAATTTGCTAAAGATGGATCAGGTCTATTTGATTCTTTGCACTGTGAAGGTAACTGAAGTTTTAGAGGAAATACAACAGCTCTAATTGATGTGGAATCTAGTAGAGCTGCAGAGGTGGTTCTACATGGGAATGTATTAGGGAAACTGCCAAAGTTGCTAGCAGAGCTGAGGAACAGCCTTGGTGATAGACTTACTTTAGACATGACCTTGGCTTAAAAATGTGAGTATTTGTAATGGTTTTGCACTGTCAAAGGGAAGTGTCTATAATAGAGAAGACCAAAATGTGGCACAGGAAGATTGGAGCAGCCTGTAGGTCTGGAGTTGTTGAAATGGGATGACATTGAATCAACATTGTGAGGTCACGTGCTCAGGTCTAATAACAAAGAAAAAAGAGCTGTTGCAAGTAGGAGACAATCCTGGAGTGAAAGCTGCAGGGATAAACAGCAAACGGGATGTTCTTTGGTGATCTGTGTAGTGAGGGTCCAGCACAAAATCCCCACAGGCATGGTGGCAAAGGCCTTAATGTTTTTAAGAGGGTTTAATAAATTTATGAGTGGGGTCTTGGCATGGATATTATGTCTTATCTCCTGTCTTTCTTTATGTCCTGACTTTGTAGGCACTTCACATCATAGTATCTGCTGCTTTAACTGAGTGAAACTAGTCATACCAGTGTGGGAACTCATGGGAGATCATGCAAACATTAGGCAGGGTGAGAACAGAATAAACCCAATTAATATGATGTGCCTATTGCAAACTGGGCTCCTGTGAATAGCTGTGGGCACAGAAAGAATGACTAATCTCACCTCCAGTTCCAGGTAGGAAGGGTCTCTGCTGAAAGATCTTCTTCNGAAGAAACTTGGTTATACTTTCAACAACAGAAATTTCCACAACGTTTCCCTTGGCCAAGGTCAAGAGATAGTTGCTGAACGAGCTCTAGACCTGGCTGCAAAAGAGGGTCACTGGGTCATCCTTCAGGTAAGGTGTCTTTGGGAACAGTCCTGCTGTTCTCTCAGGTTACCTGGTGCTGAGCACATTGGTGAGGCTGGGAGATGGAACGAGGTGTCATCTGTGTGTCCACAGCAGCCACAGTCCAACTGTTTCTTGCTGCTACTGCTTTTATCAGGCATTGTGTTGGTTTTCCTGCCCTCTGAGTGTTTCATAAGGTGTGTAGTTCCAGGGAGTCTTCTGAGGGAAGGTTGTGCTACACTTTCCTGTGCTTCTATTTGTTTATGAATAAATAAGAGCTTCATCCTTAAGAGCTGTTAGATCAGTTCTCTTATTACTGCTCTAAACTTGCCACGGGTTTAGATGAACAATGAGAACACTGCTACCAACCTAGGGAAGGCAGAGACAGCAGAGGTGCTGATTTCTTAATGCATCCCAAAACAAGGAAACTTTTGAAGCTCTTATTACAACTCAACAAAATGTTTGAAAGCCTTTTAGGGTGTGAAGGGAGCTCTGTCTTTGTCAAGTGCTCTCTGGAGCCACTTACTCCATGAGTGTTTGGACAGAGCTGATGGCCAGCTTGTTACTCATGGCAGGTTCTATAGCCTTGGAGGTAGGAACAAGGTGCCATAGCTAGGAGATGGTCTGAGGGTGCAGCAGGGCTCTGCCCTCTGCAGCTGACATTGGATGGAAGCTTCCTGATGTGAATATCTTTCCACCATGTGTTAAAACCCACACACATAGTTGAATAGTCTCTCACCTCCTGTTGTGCCCCTGTGTTGAAAGGTGAATCCTGCTGCCAGCAGGCCCAGCAGACAGGACTGTGCCATTCCAGTAACAGCATCTTCCCAAGTTGCTCTTTGTGATTCCCTGGTCTGTTCCTGGACTATTTTGGCTGTAAGTCTCAGTGCCAGTTCTCTTCCAAGGTTGAAAGTCATGCTGTCCTTGAGGGATGGCTGTTTGAAACACCCACACAAACAGACTTCTCTTGAAAACAAGCTTTAATAAAAATAGAAGGAAAATCAGATCAAAGAACATGATGTGCTCAACTCAGAGGGCCAGATAATCTGTATCCCAGAATATTAAAACTCTAGAAGAAGAAACTGCAAGTCCATTGCAGGTCTTTCTAATGAATCTGTTGAAGCAGAGGGTGCCATCTGACTAGCAATTAACAGATTCTTTAGCATCTGTATTTAAAACAGTGGGAAATGATTGGAACAAATTAACACCAGCCAAGAAAGTGAGGTTAATTACTGGAACACTTGGAAGANAAATGTGGCACAGGAAGATTGGAGCAGCCTGTAGGTCTGGAGTTGTTGAAATGGGATGACATTGAATCAACATTGTGAGGTCACGTGCTCAGGTCTAATAACAAAGAAAAAAGAGCTGTTGCAAGTAGGAGACAATCCTGGAGTGAAAGCTGCAGGGATAAACAGCAAACGGGATGTTCTTTGGTGATCTGTGTAGTGAGGGTCCAGCACAAAATCCCCACAGGCATGGTGGCAAAGGCCTTAATGTTTTTAAGAGGGTTTAATAAATTTATGAGTGGGGTCTTGGCATGGATATTATGTCTTATCTCCTGTCTTTCTTTATGTCCTGACTTTGTAGGCACTTCACATCATAGTATCTGCTGCTTTAACTGAGTGAAACTAGTCATACCAGTGTGGGAACTCATGGGAGATCATGCAAACATTAGGCAGGGTGAGAACAGAATAAACCCAATTAATATGATGTGCCTATTGCAAACTGGGCTCCTGTGAATAGCTGTGGGCACAGAAAGAATGACTAATCTCACCTCCAGTTCCAGGTAGGAAGGGTCTCTGCTGAAAGATCTTCTTCTGTTCTTTTCTCTGGCACACTATAAGAAGAAAAGATAACCAAGTGATAGGTGATTCTATAGGGTTTCCCTGTATGACTAGTGCATCTGGCATGCTGGGTCCAGTGCTAGGAAATGTTCAGCCTCAAGAGATGACCTGGGGGTTTGATCAATCGTAAGCAATAAATAGTAGGGAGGAAAGACTAGACTCTTACCAGTTGTGTCTAGTGGCTTCACACGGGGCATTGGGGACAACTTGAAATACAGGAAATTCTATTTCAATGTAAATACAATCTTCTTTACTGTGTGGGTGGTCAAACATCAGAAGTTGTCCAATGAGTTTGTGGAGTCTTCATCATTTGGAGATAACCAAAATCCAGATAACCACAGTCCTGGGCAACTCAGACCCGACCTGGCTTTGAGCAGAGAGTTAGGATTAGATGATCCCCAGAGGTGTCACCAGACTCTGATTCTGTGTTCTCTACTTTCCCACTGCTAAGTTATGAATATGGTTCCTCTGATGCACCAGTCTCCCTTATGCCAGGCAGAAAGAGCTTTGAACCTCAGGGAGCACTATTGTATGAGCTAACACAAGCTGTGGCTGCTCAGTTTCTCTCTCTGGGCCTGCTTGAAAACTTTTTGTAAAGACATTGGCCATCACAATGACCAAATGATGATTCTCAGCCTAATAGCAAAGAAGCAGTGAAATTTCTTTACATATTTACAGATGCTATGTCTGAATGAACTGATGCAGAGAAACGTTCAGATATTAGCTATTCCCAATTTAATTGGAGTTTTCATCCATTAGCCAAAATGTCACTTCCCTCTCTTTGTGATCGACTTAATTTAATTCTTGAGCATCTTCCATTTTCATAGGTTGTTGCTTCATTGAGTTGAGCTCCTGGACTAAATTGAATAACAGTGAGATCCTAGAGCAAAACTGTGTGAGATTCAGACATTGGCAGAACCTTTTTTACTGCATTGTACGTACAATGGAGCCTTTTTCTGTGATCCTCTCAACAAGACCTACCTACAAGCAAAAGAGGTGTATTACCCTGTGTGAGATAGATTGTCCATTCAAGGCACACATAAGCTCTGCTTTGGTAAAGAAGAGGCTGATTTTCCTTCCGGTCACAGTATCTTTTCATTCTTAGATATATATAAAAGGAGAAATACCCTCTCTACCTCCAGGTCTCCTTCACTGTGTTTTGATAAACACTCTGCTGGAGAAAGGTATTGAATTTCCGACAACTGTTTTCCTTCCTGCCTCATGTCACAACAGCCTTTCCCAAGTTTTTCCAATTGCAAATCCACTTACAGACCAGCAAGCAACCCAAATATTGATCTGGAATGAAATTATGTTTCTTCTGGGCTTTCCATACCTTTGTAACTAATGCAGCTGCAGTTTTGTTGTACACTTGCTCTGGAAACCTGTGTCTCGGGACATATTTTGGGTTAAAACACAAATGTAATTGAGTCCTCCTAAAAGGAAAGGTTATTTTCCTCCATTTCTTGAGATTCATCAAGCAATTGTCCTTCTCTGTGCATTTTACCTGCTCATCACTACCTACCTTTACATCTTTCTATCTTGCAAAGTGAAATTGGGTAAGATAAGCTCCAACACTCTCTTTAAAACTTTGGGGTGTTCAGATGAATCCAGATTTTCTGTAGTTCATGCTCATTTGCTCTCTGGGCTGGCAAATCCCACCCATTTCCCATACTACTAATGGCTGTGT
>VYZU01081090.1:0-25563 GCA_013401355.1 Ceyx cyanopectus | reverse complement strand
TTTTTTTAAAAAAAAGGTTTATTATATCCTATCATCTTCCCTATGAAATGAATCAAAGCCTCTTTCTCAGCTAACCATTAGGAAAGCTGCACAAGGTGAATGAAATGCACTCAAACTCTGGGACTGGATAGTCTCATCCTTTTATCATAGCCACTAGAAAAGACAGTGAAGTGGTGTAGGCTGTGATATATTGAGAGACTTACCTGTAATAGATACTACTTACACATGTTGCTGTGATCTGTAGATATTTTCAGGCAGAAAAAAAGCAGAAACCCAGCTGCATAAAAGCTTGCTTGCTTGTTTCAGCTTAGTTGTACTTTTGTTCCTTAAGAAGGCAGCCTGCTTCAGAAAAGTTCTGTCTCTCCTGAGACCCACCAGTACATTGGACAAAATTAATGACCTAATGGTGCCTTGTGTCCCCATCCCAGAGAAAATTGTGGAATTAACAGGAAATTAGCCAGTGTTTTGTACTGGGTCCAATGAGATATAAGAAAGGAGAGAGATATCAAAAACATTTCCTTCTCTTTTGAGGGAGTCTAGAGTCTGGTCAGCAGCAATTAACAGTTTCTGGAGTAAAGGCCATAGAACTGATTGCTGCTGTCCAGATCCTGTGTTTTTTTCTGCAGACTGGGGTGGCTGGATGGGATGGCAGAGCTCTAGGGCTGGGCTGCACTGCACTGCTAGCAGCATGGCAAACAAACACAGCTGATGTGAAAACTCAGCTTTCCCCCATCCATACAAATAGATAAACATAACACTTGCTAATAAAGGGAAAAGGGGCATGGCAGGAGGAAAAAGACCAAGATCAAGACAACTTGAAAAATGCTGATCCCCAACTTTTTGGCCTAGGCTAATATATTCTTTGGTCCTATATTTGCCTCATAAGACTGCAGACATTTTAAGCAACTTTAGAGCCCTCTAGTCTAACCCTGGAGAAAGGGCCAGTTGTCATGTATTAACACAAAAGTTAAAGCCTGACTCCTGCTTATCTTGTCACCTATGACATTTCTGTGCTCAGCTCTGTGTTCTACATATATCCTATATGTAATTTGTAGATACTTGCAGGAGAAGGATGCATATTCAAAGTAAAATCACAGAACTCAATAGGTTAAAATAAGGGATGTAATTTTTTTCTTACTTTCCCCTTCTTTATCAACTGCTCTTTGAAACTGTCTCTGATAATCTAGTAGCACTGGTGCCTGTCTGAGAACTGCCAGGAAGCTTATGGTCTTTCCAGACATGATATTATTCATTGTTATTGCATTTTAAATCCTGGTCATAATGTGTTTGATTTGCTTTCTCTTGCTTCTAGGAGTAGGTACTATGTCTTCACTTACTCTTGCAGTTAGTTGTGAATGCATTATCAAACTCGAGGGAATTTCCCTTTTTCTCTATTCTGTGCCCTTTTCAAAGCTCCCTTGACTGCTTGACTTGGGCAGTTAATTGACTCCTCAGCCCCCATTAATCATTGCCATGTGTCCTAATTCTGCAGCCCAGGCTCGGCCACTCCTGGCTGTTGAGCAAACAGGCAGACACACATGAGTTGCTGGTCATACTTCACAGAGGGAACAGACCACACACAGACATCACCTCCAAAGGCTGAGAAGTGAGGGACGACTGTTAATGTAAGACAGAGCAGCTTTTTACAGTCAGGGAGAGCAGGGGAACACTGACTGTTGTTTTTGCACAGAAATATGGTGATTTATTTTAAAGGGAGATCAAGTCAGATCCCTGTTGATAACATAGCTCTAGGAATCTATTTTAATATGTATCCAGCTTGAGGTTAATCTTATCAATTTAATTGGAGTTTCACAAGATAGGGATTTGGTCTGTTGTTCTTTAAATAAAATATGCTTTACATAGGTGATATAAATCTATTTGCACATTCCAGGATGTGAATAATGTATTTCTGCTTTGAGCTGTTCCATTGGTTCCATCATCCAGGTTACTTAATTGTATGTTCTTGTAGGTTTGTAACGTGTCTGGCTGCTGCAGCAAAGATGGAACAACATAAAAACATACAGGAATATGTTTTTATTGTAGTAGTAATGGATGTAGTAATAAAGGATGTATTTTTTTCACACAGCATGTAATTAAGGGGTAGAACTTCCTGTTAATGAATGTCATCAAAGCCAAGACTTCAGCAAGATTCAAGGTGACACTGGATTTTTACAGATCCCTCTTATAATTGTCTAAGCACAGTAAAAAAAAGAAATCAGATTTTATTAGAAGTTCTGGGTTTCATGATTAAGCCTGAAGTTTGTGACAGTTTTATGAAATCAGCTAGTAAAGACTTTAAAATCTGAAGTTTCTGCTAGACTTCCATAGTGCCAGTGGTAGTGTGCCTAAAATCTGAGTCCTGGTGCTGTCCCAGTACTGACTGCTTATCCTGTTAACACATTCCAGTTACTTTTTATTTTCATGTGCTTATATTCCTGTCTAAGTGTTGCAAAAAGCTAAAGCAATGAATTGTAGCAGATTTAGTGAAAAAAAGCTAGAATTAACATGTGTGGCATGTCGCCAATGGACTTTTGCTATATAATAATAAGGTGACTTCTCTTTCTCTTTTCTAATAGGTGTAACACAGATTGTTGTTTGTGTAAGAAAACACTGTAGTGTTTCAGGACTATACACAGCTTTATAAACATTCAGAAATGCTAGAAAAAGAAATTTACAGAAGTGTGCAGCGTGAAATGAATAAGGAAACAAAGTATTTCCCAGTCGTCAGTCCAGTCCCCATTGGGACCCCTGAGGAAGTGCAATTCAGTGTTGCCAAACACTGACTTTTGGAGAGGCCTTTCTCAATGTGCTCTCAGCCCATCCATGTTCTGAGGGTGAAGGAAACTCATGTGCCAGGATCATGTGCATAAACCCTGGTCAGCACATAGCTCATGTCATGTTTTGGGCCAGAGGTGTTGCTGGCTTTGTGCTAAAGGTTTAGAAAAACTTTTGGCTCCTTCTCCTTTCCTGCTTCTAGTCTGAGCCTTGAGACTTTTGGCAGCACAACCAGCTTGGCCTCCAATCTTTCTGCTGTGACTCAAAGGTATGACAAAACATTTCAGAGTTGAATCATTAATGTGTTGCTAGCATCAGGTTTCAACATGTTCACAAATATTGCACCATCAAAACTGCTGGCATCAATAGCAGGAGTTGCTTCAAGGAGAACCTTGAAGCTGAGAGTTGCTCTCCAGAGTAACCATCAGGTCACCATTCCTTTTGCATCACATTTTCTTCTGTGAAGCTCTGCAGCTGAATCTCTAACAGCAAATGCAACAAGTTTTGTCACTGACAATAGGCCTTTTGAAATGTCCTTCTCTAGACCACTACCATCTAGTCTAGTAATTTCTATTTACATTAAAAGTCCATTCAAATTAAGTTAACATCTGACACTTTCTGCAAACCATGCACGATATGACCTCTTTCTGATTCTGCTGCACCAGTCTCTATTGCACTGTTGTCCTCCTGCCAAGGACTGTGTTTCCCTAGTCAGTGAAGCCATGGGATGAGTCTGTTGATGTACCCAACTCAAGAAGGCATTTGTGTCTTTTTATTTTTTTAAAGCACTAGGAAACTAGTGATAGTCTTTCTCTACTATATGCAGTTAATTTTCTGTAGCCACCAAGCACCTTTTACAGGCTCAAGCTGAAATGAAATAACAGAGAAATGGATTAAATTTTACAAGACCACATTCATTATCATCTGTTTATCATAACAGCTGACATCCAGACAAATGATATGCTCAGTGGAAGGCAGAGCTATTTCTTTTATCCATGTAGTTTCAAGAGTCAGCAGAAAATGATGTTTACAAAGTGTAATGATTTTGATCATCATGCCTTGTGTGGCATGGGAACAAGAACGTACATATGTACATATATAAATGTATGTGTGGCAAACAAGAATGTACCTGCCAGGCTTCTGTTTGTGTCTTGGACTGTGACTGACTACAAAAACAGCTAGTGACTCTGCCCTTATATCACTCACAGGAAAGTTCTTGTTGAAGAAAACACCAGAGTATACTCCTTGTACACGGTCAATAAAATAACACATGGCAATGTTCCTGATGTTCTCACCACAGCCAGTAAAGCAGGAGTGGTACTGATGCTAAAGCCTAACAGATTTATTAAGTCGAGCTGCATGGCTGATAGTTTTGATGCTTGTTACATTTGCATATTTTCCCTTAGTTAATATGCAGAGGACAAAAATCTGTCCCCAAGAGGTGAAGGTTTCACACTGGCAAAGCCCAAGCAAGCCTTGTGAAAAAAAGGCAGTGGAGTCCCCTCACTGAGCTCCACACACCTCTGCAGCCCTGCCAGGGAAATCACCAGCTGGAAACCTGCTCAGCTGCTCAGCAGCACGGTTCCGGGAGTTGAACAAAGGCACAGCTGGTGGAGCACATGCCCATGGGGTTCTCCACAGCCAACTCCTCATAGCTGATCACAAGATCAGAAACCTTCTCACCACACCAGCCCCAGCCCTTCTTCTTATCTCTCCTGAACTTTTCACAAGGCTCTTCTTGCCCGGGGAAGCCAATCTCAGTAGGAACGTGCTCCATGCTGATACAGCCTCTTCTCTTACAATCACTGCTTCTGCTCAAACAAAACTCCCCTGGTTGAATCTGAATTTGCTTCCCACCACCCCTCTTGCCCTTTTTTTTTTTTTTTTTTCCCCCCCAAACAGGAGCAGTCCCCTATGAAAATGCTGGCAAGGCATGCAAAGCACCAGTGCTTCAATCAAGCTGTGATTGAGNAGGGTGCCAGAGCTCTGGAACAGGCTGCCCAGGGGGGTTGTGGAGTCTCCATCTCTGGAGACACTTAAGACCCGCCTGGATCTGTTCCTGAGAGACTTGGTCTAAGTGATCCTGCTCAGGCAGGGGGGTTGGACTAGATGATCTTCTAGGTCCCTTCCAGCCCCTAATTTCTGTGATTCTGTGATTCTGTGAGAGTTCGGTGCACAGGGCCTCATTCCAGGCCTTAGAACAGTGATCTTCTGCCTGAGATCCTTGGCTTGGTGTTAGACTGTGTGCCAGTCATTTAATTTTTTGAGCCTCAGAAGTAATGAGCTTTACTTTCCATCTGACACTGCTGTGAAAGCTACAGAGGAAATCTCACACCCAGCTTGGTCACTAAGGGTATCTTGAATTAAATAGCAGGAGTATTTCTATATGCTTACAAGGTGTATGTCATAAAGATGTGACTCTTTGATCCTTTGTGTTTACAATATAAAGCACTGACACTTCCAGAGTAGAATGGTTTATTCAGTAAACAAGAAACAGTGAAAGCACAGTAACTCAGGGTATGTCTTTCAGTAATTCTCTGTATTTGGTATATGTTTATTTCAAACAAATACTAGTTCAGTGACTTGATATTATCTAAACATTTCAGAACATTAGGGATTCCATATGCCCAGCTTATTTCTCACTCATCAGTTTTAAGCATCAGATTGAGACTGACATAGACTATGTAGCAGAACACAAATATGAGGATTCAACAGTTTTGGCTGACTGGTTGTGGTAGCTTGTAAAATGGTACTACCCCCAGTTTCCCTTTTTGCCCATTAATTGGTATGAACCATCCTGTCACGGGCATCAGAGCAGAATGTGTTCTGAACTAGGACTTCAGTATTGGAATCTTTGCTTAAGCCTCTTGGTAGATCAGCTGTTTGGAAGGAACTCCATGTCTGAGGTCATTGACTATTTCCTCTTGGATCTGGGGGTGTTAATAAAGAGTACCTGGAGAATAACTGGTCTTACTATTAAAGACTGAGGCAAAGGTGGTGTAAAGTACCTCATCCTTCTTGTCATCCTTTGTCACCATGTTTCCCCTCACATCCAATAAAGAATGGAGATTCTTCTTTTCCCTCTTTCTGTTGCTAATGTGTTTATAGAAGCATTTTTTCTTCTGGCAGTAGCCAGATTAAGTTCTATGTGGACAGTGGTCCTTCTTTCTCCATGTATAACCTCACAATATCCTTGTTGTTGTTATGATGCCTACTACTATGTCAAAATTTAAGTGTTAATTTTACCACTATTTATTATAATTCTTTATGGAAGATAGATCTGAACTTAGATCTAATGTTCTGCATAAGCTTAAATCTCCATTTAAGCTTATTCTAGTGCTATTTTTTTTCCTCAACCTTAGCTTTGTTTCTGGTTTTGTTTCTGTTTCTTTCTTTTTGTTCAGTGTTGCTGTGCTCAGCTCCTTCACACTGCAAATGTTTTAGTCTTGATGGGAATAGATAAAGATTCCATTGTGGTTGACAGAAATACAGGCAGAAAGCAAATTAAATCCCAGTGGAGAATAAGTACTTTGTTACTCTCCTGAACTGCTTACAAGACTCCAGTTTTACAAGTGAAAATACTAAAACATAAATCTGTCTGACAGTGGTGCTGAGAAAGAATCCACAGGTTAGAGATTTGGTGACAGGCCTCAGTATAAAATATTAGAAACATAGGTTCTCTTGCTTTATTACTTTTCAAAGACATTTAGATTCAGCACAACTCCCATGCTGTTTCTTTACCTATCTTTTGATTAAAAAAAGGTATAAAGAAATGCAAAGAAGGTAGAAATACTAAAAGAAATATCAGAACTTTTCTAGATCTCTTCAGTTCGTTTTGCATTAAAAAATAGATTACCTACAGTGGGTTTGTTGTTTTTTTTATTCAAAGCAACCAGCTTTAAATAGTTCTGACCGAAGGAAAAAAATCTATCAGCACCTGTGTTTTGTTTTTCCATTTGTCCATGTAAACAATTACATCTATCTCTAAACCTACATTCTTTCAGCAATTTCTGCCCCCAACAACAGGACTCACCTTCTCTTACAGCTTTTCAAAGTTTTTTTCATTTTTTCACTCTTTTTTCCCAGGGTAGATGGTGCAAAAATGGGCAGAAGAGAACTCTCATTTCCTTCATGAGTGGAAGGGAAGAAGTTGTCCTGAGCCACAAGCCATTTCTGCTCTTTTAAGGTAGGAACAATATAAAATCTTGACAAAGGGGATGACAGGAAAGGCAGCCAATCTAGGGAAGATGTGTTTGCAGCTGGTTATGGACATTGCATAGTTTTATTGATTATTTAGCAGTTTCCTCACTATTTACTTCTAAGATCTGCCACACTTTATGCATGGTGCCAGATTAAGTCTTCAGCTAGATAGGTATTTTGCTACCTGTAGAGACAGATGGGAAAAGTCTCCCTGTTGATGAAGCCTGTTGTTTCCTAGCTCAGATCTGATCCCTCTTTTGGATGGGATGTCCCTATGGATTCTGATTAGACNTGATCCTTTGTGTTTACAATATAAAGCACTGACACTTCCAGAGTAGAATGGTTTATTCAGTAAACAAGAAACAGTGAAAGCACAGTAACTCAGGGTATGTCTTTCAGTAATTCTCTGTATTTGGTATATGTTTATTTCAAACAAATACTAGTTCAGTGACTTGATATTATCTAAACATTTCAGAACATTAGGGATTCCATATGCCCAGCTTATTTCTCACTCATCAGTTTTAAGCATCAGATTGAGACTGACATAGACTATGTAGCAGAACACAAATATGAGGATTCAACAGTTTTGGCTGACTGGTTGTGGTAGCTTGTAAAATGGTACTACCCCCAGTTTCCCTTTTTGCCCATTAATTGGTATGAACCATCCTGTCACGGGCATCAGAGCAGAATGTGTTCTGAACTAGGACTTCAGTATTGGAATCTTTGCTTAAGCCTCTTGGTAGATCAGCTGTTTGGAAGGAACTCCATGTCTGAGGTCATTGACTATTTCCTCTTGGATCTGGGGGTGTTAATAAAGAGTACCTGGAGAATAACTGGTCTTACTATTAAAGACTGAGGCAAAGGTGGTGTAAAGTACCTCATCCTTCTTGTCATCCTTTGTCACCATGTTTCCCCTCACATCCAATAAAGAATGGAGATTCTTCTTTTCCCTCTTTCTGTTGCTAATGTGTTTATAGAAGCATTTTTTCTTCTGGCAGTAGCCAGATTAAGTTCTATGTGGACAGTGGTCCTTCTTTCTCCATGTATAACCTCACAATATCCTTGTTGTTGTTATGATGCCTACTACTATGTCAAAATTTAAGTGTTAATTTTACCACTATTTATTATAATTCTTTATGGAAGATAGATCTGAACTTAGATCTAATGTTCTGCATAAGCTTAAATCTCCATTTAAGCTTATTCTAGTGCTATTTTTTTTCCTCAACCTTAGCTTTGTTTCTGGTTTTGTTTCTGTTTCTTTCTTTTTGTTCAGTGTTGCTGTGCTCAGCTCCTTCACACTGCAAATGTTTTAGTCTTGATGGGAATAGATAAAGATTCCATTGTGGTTGACAGAAATACAGGCAGAAAGCAAATTAAATCCCAGTGGAGAATAAGTACTTTGTTACTCTCCTGAACTGCTTACAAGACTCCAGTTTTACAAGTGAAAATACTAAAACATAAATCTGTCTGACAGTGGTGCTGAGAAAGAATCCACAGGTTAGAGATTTGGTGACAGGCCTCAGTATAAAATATTAGAAACATAGGTTCTCTTGCTTTATTACTTTTCAAAGACATTTAGATTCAGCACAACTCCCATGCTGTTTCTTTACCTATCTTTTGATTAAAAAAAGGTATAAAGAAATGCAAAGAAGGTAGAAATACTAAAAGAAATATCAGAACTTTTCTAGATCTCTTCAGTTCGTTTTGCATTAAAAAATAGATTACCTACAGTGGGTTTGTTGTTTTTTTTATTCA
This sequence comes from Ceyx cyanopectus, assembly GCA_013401355.1. Lineage (NCBI taxonomy): Eukaryota > Metazoa > Chordata > Aves > Coraciiformes > Alcedinidae > Ceyx > Ceyx cyanopectus. The sequence goes on along the minus strand of VYZU01081090.1, from coordinate 16,833 downwards.
AAGCAACCAGTTTAAAATAGTTCTGACCGAAGGAAAAAAATCTATCAGCACCTGTGTTTTGTTTTTCCATTTGTCCATGTAAACAATTACATCTATCTCTAAACCTACATTCTTTCAGCAATTTCTGCCCCCAACAACAGGACTCACCTTCTCTTACAGCTTTTCAAAGTTTTTTTCATTTTTTCACTCTTTTTTCCCAGGGTAGATGGTGCAAAAATGGGCAGAAGAGAACTCTCATTTCCTTCATGAGTGGAAGGGAAGAAGTTGTCCTGAGCCACAAGCCATTTCTGCTCTTTTAAGGTAGGAACAATATAAAATCTTGACAAAGGGGATGACAGGAAAGGCAGCCAATCTAGGGAAGATGTGTTTGCAGCTGGTTATGGACATTGCATAGTTTTATTGATTATTTAGCAGTTTCCTCACTATTTACTTCTAAGATCTGCCACACTTTATGCATGGTGCCAGATTAAGTCTTCAGCTAGATAGGTATTTTGCTACCTGTAGAGACAGATGGGAAAAGTCTCCCTGTTGATGAAGCCTGTTGTTTCCTAGCTCAGATCTGATCCCTCTTTTGGATGGGATGTCCCTATGGATTCTGATTAGACATGATAATGTATCAGTGAAAGAAAAAAAGTCTGTTTAGAATTGCTCAACTCAAAACCTGAACTGCACTTGGACTCTGTTCATACCCCTTTTATGTTATTATTAGCTCAAACATTCTGTTGTCAGAACTATTCTTTGCATCAGAAAGNTGATTCTGTGATTCTGTGAGAGTTCGGTGCACAGGGCCTCATTCCAGGCCTTAGAACAGTGATCTTCTGCCTGAGATCCTTGGCTTGGTGTTAGACTGTGTGCCAGTCATTTAATTTTTTGAGCCTCAGAAGTAATGAGCTTTACTTTCCATCTGACACTGCTGTGAAAGCTACAGAGGAAATCTCACACCCAGCTTGGTCACTAAGGGTATCTTGAATTAAATAGCAGGAGTATTTCTATATGCTTACAAGGTGTATGTCATAAAGATGTGACTCTTTGATCCTTTGTGTTTACAACTTCAGTGTGCTTGCTGCCAATTTAATGACCAGTGTAGCTTGTCAGAGTTGGATGTCAGACAGCAGACTAGAAAGGAAAAATGTTTTGGAAATCAGTTTTAANATGGAAGATAGATCTGAACTTAGATCTAATGTTCTGCATAAGCTTAAATCTCCATTTAAGCTTATTCTAGTGCTATTTTTTTTCCTCAACCTTAGCTTTGTTTCTGGTTTTGTTTCTGTTTCTTTCTTTTTGTTCAGTGTTGCTGTGCTCAGCTCCTTCACACTGCAAATGTTTTAGTCTTGATGGGAATAGATAAAGATTCCATTGTGGTTGACAGAAATACAGGCAGAAAGCAAATTAAATCCCAGTGGAGAATAAGTACTTTGTTACTCTCCTGAACTGCTTACAAGACTCCAGTTTTACAAGTGAAAATACTAAAACATAAATCTGTCTGACAGTGGTGCTGAGAAAGAATCCACAGGTTAGAGATTTGGTGACAGGCCTCAGTATAAAATATTAGAAACATAGGTTCTCTTGCTTTATTACTTTTCAAAGACATTTAGATTCAGCACAACTCCCATGCTGTTTCTTTACCTATCTTTTGATTAAAAAAAGGTATAAAGAAATGCAAAGAAGGTAGAAATACTAAAAGAAATATCAGAACTTTTCTAGATCTCTTCAGTTCGTTTTGCATTAAAAAATAGATTACCTACAGTGGGTTTGTTGTTTTTTTTATTCAAAGCAACCAGCTTTAAATAGTTCTGACCGAAGGAAAAAAATCTATCAGCACCTGTGTTTTGTTTTTCCATTTGTCCATGTAAACAATTACATCTATCTCTAAACCTACATTCTTTCAGCAATTTCTGCCCCCAACAACAGGACTCACCTTCTCTTACAGCTTTTCAAAGTTTTTTTCATTTTTTCACTCTTTTTTCCCAGGGTAGATGGTGCAAAAATGGGCAGAAGAGAACTCTCATTTCCTTCATGAGTGGAAGGGAAGAAGTTGTCCTGAGCCACAAGCCATTTCTGCTCTTTTAAGGTAGGAACAATATAAAATCTTGACAAAGGGGATGACAGGAAAGGCAGCCAATCTAGGGAAGATGTGTTTGCAGCTGGTTATGGACATTGCATAGTTTTATTGATTATTTAGCAGTTTCCTCACTATTTACTTCTAAGATCTGCCACACTTTATGCATGGTGCCAGATTAAGTCTTCAGCTAGATAGGTATTTTGCTACCTGTAGAGACAGATGGGAAAAGTCTCCCTGTTGATGAAGCCTGTTGTTTCCTAGCTCAGATCTGATCCCTCTTTTGGATGGGATGTCCCTATGGATTCTGATTAGACATGATAATGTATCAGTGAAAGAAAAAAAGTCTGTTTAGAATTGCTCAACTCAAAACCTGAACTGCACTTGGACTCTGTTCATACCCCTTTTATGTTATTATTAGCTCAAACATTCTGTTGTCAGAACTATTCTTTGCATCAGAAAGATGAAGTAACTATTATAATGCATTTATGGAAAGCAGTTCAGGTTCACAGATTATTACTATTTGTATGGAAAATCTTATTTAAGCATAATCTGTATCTTCTCAGGGAATACAACATTACTTGTTAGAATGATGGGCTGTGTTTAACTCACACAGATGGCTTTATGTTCACTGTCTGTACATGTGTATATGTGTGTGTGTACATTAAGAGATATGAATGACCCTGCAGAGCCTGCCAAAGAAGAATCAGGTGAATGTTGAGTGATTAATTAGGCCAGGCAGAAACATATGCCCACACACCCTGTCACAACTGCACAGCAAGACACTCCCTTTGAGGAAGCAAGGATTTCTTTGGTTTGCAATAGACTCAGACAAATAAGAACTTTCTTGACTTTCCACATTAGGATTGGGGACCATGTCTGTGGTACTTGTGGTAGCCCCTGCTTGAAATGAGGGAGCTGGAAATATGGACAATGTAACAGACTGGACCAGTGTTTGGTACAGGGCTGTGTGAAGTAGTGGCAAAAGTGGAAACAGTCAGGTCTAAATGATTATATGTATACATCCTCCCCCATGTCATCCTGTTGACCAGACAGAGAGGAGGAATAGACCATGATGGTGAAAGTCAGAGAAGGAAAAGTCCAACTTTATTGCTGCTCAGAATAAAACTGTCTTGGTTCGAAGAACCTGCTCTTCCCCTTGACATAGTTCCCAGCAAGAGAAGTGTTAAACCAGCATTCAGAGCCTCATTCCTCCTGGGATTTAGAATAAAACAGATGCCAAGGTTATCTTTGTCCTATCTCTTCAATGAGGCCTTAGAGCAACCACACACAGAATGCTGCTTTCTTCCCTTTTTGCTATCAAAACCAACAAGAATCATCATTCTTTACACTGATTCCATTTATATTATGAAAAATAAATGCTTTTAAAGTTACCCTGAGTCTTTTGAGGACAAAGACTGCTCATTGAGTACATTTTTTTTTCCCAGAAAACAATGTTGTCTTGACTCCTCCTATATCAGCTGGGAGTCTGCAGTATTTACCACGGCCAAAATCCCCAAGCTGTTAAAGATCACTCCAGAGCTGACCCTTTCCACAGTGTAGTTTCTCACCTCCCCTTGTTTGTCTGTGCAGAGGGGGTATAAATCACCATAATCCTGAGTTAATAATCTGTAATGATGCTGATGCAAATATAAAGGCAGTGCTGCCTGCTGGATACATGATGAAATTAGCACTAAGAAAACCCTGCTTTGCAACTGATTTATGGAGTGTCCACAATCATATTGCCAATTCTCTGTCTCAGTGTCTCCATAGCCAATTTGTTCACATTGCACTTGCTCCCCATGGATATGAATGATGACCTTTGATGTGAATAAGGAAAAGCCAGGATTCTGGCTTTTTATATTTTTTTTTTCCTGTATTTTTGGCCCTCATCTTTGACAGCTTTGTACTTCATGCCATCATTTCCACTATGCACTTTGCATAGAAGACTGAATGGGAGAGGACTCCTTCCCTGATGGTAGCCCATGTGCATTAGACAAGATACTATGTCGACAGAAAAAGCAGGGTGGTGAAGATCCAGGCCATTCATCCTGACAGCAGAAACAAATGTGTCTCATTTTTGCCCTGCTATTTACTCAAGCAGAAAAAAAAACTATAATAGAGATGGGAAAAGATCTGAAAGAGCTGTCATAGAACAAGTGCACCATGCCAATAATTTGAAGGATTAAGGACCCCAAGCCGTATGTACTGACACAATAGCCAGGGCCATCCTGTTCACTGGGTTCATGGATTAGAGGGATGTTTCATATGATTCTGGTTTTCTTTTCAACCCTAGTTGAACAAACACGGCCTGTGTGCTTGCAAATCCCTTGTTAGCAATGCAAAAAGTCAATACAATTTCCTTTTCACTATGGTCTATGATTTTGCCTTTGGAAAATGTTGCAGTTGCTCTGTCTGGATGCCTTCACAGAATCATCATGACTGTGTCTGGTTTAAATAGTGTGATGGTGGGAGCTCAGAAGAGGGGCCTAGAGTCAGTATACCTGCATTGAAACTGTGACACTGAGAGACTGACCTGAGTTACCACACTAGATTTGCTCGTCTAAGCTGCTGTCTTATAGAGTGGGGTAGTTTACAAATAAAAAGATGATGTTGCTTTAGTGCTGAGGTTTAGCTGGGTTTGAGTCAAGTAGGGATTTTTCCTCCTCTCCCATTGCTGCCAGCAGGCTGCTAGAAAGCTCTGCCCCATCCAGTTCCTGTGCCACATCACGCAGGCCCCATCCCTGCACTAAATGGCAGCAGTAGGCATGTTCCTGCAAGGACCTAATTTGTGCCTCCTCCAACGTAATCTGGAGGCATAGTCTGGGAATTTCTTTGTCAATGTGATAAACTCCTGTCATCATGAAAGGTAATCACAGAAGTCCTATGAACTTCAGTAAGTTAGAAATATTTGTGCCTATGTATTTAATACATATGATTATTTGTCATTAAGAATCTACCAAGCTACATGGATTGTGGAAGCAGAGAAATATTTCAAGGGAGGTATCACAGCTCCTGGAACCAGCATGTGGACTCAAATGCTAGCTGTCTAGTGAAGGGGCACTTATTTTTTTACAGCTCACAGTTCAAAATTTGAGTGGAAAGGAGCAAGAAGCAAATGTGTGGTGTAGCCAAAGTCTTCATGTTAAGAAGGATTCTGATATATTTTTGGGTGCTTTTTGTCTGTAGTGCCTTGTAATCTGTTGATCTCTGTTCTCTCACACCAGTTACTTAGCCATTACATTTATCTTGTTTCAGTGAGGGTATTTAGATTAGCATTAAACTTCCAAAGCACCTGGTTAATGTCTCAGGATTCTAAGAGTGGTACAGTCTTTGGATTTACACAGGACAAACCCTTTAAAGAGAGGGATGCATATCAATTGACATTACTGTGAAGGCTATTAGTTGTTCTTACAGGCCTTCTCTAACCTAAGTATCAGCAGTGTTTAGCTTCCTCCTTGAAATTGTCCTCGAAAGATGCTGTTCAAGAGAAAAAGAGAGCTGAGCCCTTGCTCTCTGGGACAGTTTGCTGAAAATGTAATCACTGTCAGGAATATTCATTCATTCAGTTTGAGCTGCCTCTGCATTGGATTCAAACCAGTAACTTTGTGATTAAATATTTGCTCCCTCTGGTAACATAGCTCCTCACAGGAAGGTCTGAGTTCACTTCCTAATGAAACAATTGGCCCTGCTACATACTTGTGTTCATGCTCTCATGTTCATGTGTCATCTTTGACTGTTACGTTCCTAGCTTGGCTGCAAGAACATAGCAATGAATTACATGTCTTTTTTTTAATGCAGCAGGGGCACAAGCAGGAAGGCAGGCTTCCTGCTTTTGATAGAACAGGAAGATGGGGCATTTCAGGAGACAAATGTTTGCTATTTACAAAACGCTTAGCAGATGGGCATCTGTAAAGTCACCTGCTGACAGCAGTAAGGTACAAAACCTTCTCCTGTTACAGGGGAAATGCTGGCTTCTTGCAGATAGGCAGAGTATGGTTCCATGGGTTTTTTATTTGTGTGAGCTAAATGGTGCAGGTTTGTTTTTTGAGGATTTTTGAAAGGTACCTGCTCTTACTTACTGGATGTTCAGAAAGGCTCAGCAGGTTATAAAAGCTGGGGTAATGTATGCAAATATGCTTTCACTTAAAATAGTTTCTCCACAGTCTGTTTTGCAGTTGCCTGCTGCTGTGGGTGTGACTTCTTTGGTGGCCATGTCAACGTTAAGCTTATATTGTAACACACCTGACTTCTCTGTTGCAAGCAGAACGTTGATATGTGCATTCCCTGTGATCCCATCATAATTAGTTTCTAGGGCTGTACAGGGTCCATAACCAACTGTGTAAAGGTAGCAGGAGTGGTACTTTAACAGGGCAGATAAAAATATGGTCTAGGACCTTTTGTACTGACAGGTACAAACTAGCAAACTCAGTCTACTTCACTTAAAGAGACTTGAGCGAGTCCTGAGAAGCGCTGTAGCAAGAGCAGAGGCAGGGAAACAACCCTTACAGGCCCAGGAACAGGTCAGGAGAGATCAGTGGAGGTTGTCCACCTCCATTGCATCCTGGGGCTCTGCTTCTTCTGCATGGAGATGTATCTACACACACAGGCACACATTTTACGCTTCAGTAAGTCTCTAAATTGAAAATGAGCATTTCAGCTATTAGGCCAGTCCCAGGCCTTGCTCTGAGTCATTCTCACAGATTGCTGTTCTTATGATGTAGGGAGCCTTTTTTTTTTTTTTTTNTTTTTTTTTTTTTTTTTTTGTGGAATGGGAGCATCAGTGAATAAAATCTCAACCTTTTTTCCTCCTTGATGCTATTCAGCCTGGGTAATGAGGTTTTGTGCCTAAGTGGGCTCAATGGTTTTGGCAGGATGCCACACATTTTATGACCCTTCTCTCCCTGGGATGAGAGAGAAATGAAGGTTTATTTTCTGCCCAAGCTGGTTTTCAGATTCCGTGTTTCCTGGCTGTCCGTTCTGCTCTGAGATGATGGTCACGTTCCTGTCTCCTGGGGATGGCAAGGAGCGGCAGGCTGCTCGGGATCGCTGCTGCAAACTTCCCGTCCCCATCTGGAAGGCAGCTAGCCTGCCTTTTGTATGCATTCATCTCTCAAATGAAGGAGGTTCTTCCAGCTGCCTGAGAGAGGTTCATGTGCTCTTAGAGGGAGCAAAGTTGGGTGCTAAACTTCCCTTGTGTCTTCTGTCAATTGGAGCCAAAATTAATTTCACCTTTTCTCAAACTCATTTACAGACTGAGGTCTAATTAATTTATTTTGGACTTGGCGTAAATTATTTGGTGGTATTTTTGATTTGTAAGTTGTATTCAAGTAAAGACAGACAAAATTCCTATAGCTGTCAGTATGTTAGAGACAAAAAGAACGTGAAAGGTGAAAAAGAAAGAAAACAGAACTGTAAGCACTGAAGATGAAAAAAAAACGAGATATGTCATGACAGCCAGAGGATGAAATTCCCTCCGTGTCCACTGTGTTTCCTTCTTACACAAAGGCAGCAAAGTCAGACCTTATGTGGGTTGGTACCTTGCTGGTTTTTGTGCATATGCTCAGGTAGGGATCGGCTTTCCCTCACTTTTGTGGAGCACCTAACCTGATCTACTCCTGGATCAGTTTAGGTTAATGCCCTAATTAGAGCATTAATGAAACCGAACTGGTAATATTAAGCCCATGCAATGCAGGGTGAATGAGGCAGGGATTTGTTCACTGATTCCCTTCTTCTCCATTTGATGTTTTTATCCAGACGAAGCATTCAGTGATTCACCAGTCATCTCTTCTTCCTTCATTCACCTCTGCCTCCTTATTTTTCTACGATTTGTATTACGTACAATCAATACAACGATGGCTGCGTTGAAAATCCCTTCATCTACCGCTTGCTAAGCCTTGTACCTGTCGGCACCGATGAACGGCTTTCCCAGCCCTTAGTCCTCGGCGCATTTCACCACCCCGGCTGCCACCAGCGACCGCCGCAGGCAACAGGTCGGGCGAGGGGCTGCCAGCCGGGCGGCCGCCTCTCCGCTCCCGCCTTCCTCGGGGCTGAGTTTGGGTTGTTTTCCCCGCTTGGAAAGCGCGGGCTCTTTTTTTCTCTCCTCTCTCCTGTGTTGCTGGCGAAAGGGCTCGCTCGGTGCCGGCGCCGAGCGGGTGGTTCTCGCTCGGCTGCCGGGCGGGCGGGGGGCGGTGCCCATCGCGGCCACCGCCTGCCGGGGGAGCCGCGGCGGAGCGGCCCGGCCCGGCCCGGGCGAGCGGGGCTGCGGCGTCCCGGCTTGGCGGGCACGGAGGCTGTCGCCGCCTCCCCAAGGTAAGCTTGTCCGCGCGTTTAACTTCTCGGAGCACCCGGGGCTGTGGCAGCTGGTCAGTGCCCCCCTTCTGCAATGAAAATCGCCTTGGCTCCATTTTATTCTTATATGATTTATACCCATAAGGACTAGGTGTTCTTTAAAGGGCCATTATGCTGGGGGATATTAGCGCCTCTCTCTCGCTCGCTGTGTTTTATTTTTCTAATATCTGGACATACAGTCGGTTTGACACCCCAATTCTTGCAAGCCTTTATTCAAGCCTTGTTATTTGCAGGTCAAATAGATTGCGGCTGCGGAGAAGCAGATTTGGGAAGGAGTTTCTCGCGCTTGTAAATAGAAGTGTTATTTTTCTCTCCTGGGGGAAGGAGGGGCAGAAAACAACACAGCTTTTAAAAGGAGAGGAAATGCACACAAACATTTTTTTGTGTGCCTTCGGACTCAGCAAACTGAGTAAATCTGGTCTGGGGAGTCTGTATCTCCTTGTCCCGAGAGGGCTAAAGCCAGGATGTGTGCATTACGACTCTTCATTCATCAGCGGTTGCAGATAATGCAATTACTAAGTCAGCAGCGCATGGATGCTGCCCTGTGTGTGACATGCTGAGAATACTGTACTTTAGGAAGCCAACACTTGCTGTAGTTTGGACGAAGCAGAAGCTGGGAATGGCAGGTTATTGAAACCGTTAAGTCTTTTAAGTGAACAAGAGGCCACTGATTAATCTTTCATTTCTCAGGATTTGTATTTTGCATGCTTCTTTGCAGAGGTGTAAATAAATACCTTCTGCAATCAGTTAATAAGAAATTCAGGAGTGAAAAACAATTGGCATCGGCTCCAGGTATCACCAGTGCCTGATGAATGCTAGATGGCTTAGATACCTGAAAATTAATAGTAGTTTTAATGAAATTCTGTCACAGAAAGGGCTTTATTTAGGTCTCCGTTTTTTTATTTACACATCAGATTCTGCAGCCCTGCTATGTCTCCCTCCCTCCTAAGGTGTCTTGGAAAAAAAAATCACCAGCGTGATTACCATGGACACAACTATCCCTTATTTATTTATTAGGCTATTAGGGTAATGAAGAAAAGCCATGCCTATCCTGCTGTGCAGATCTCATTTCAGCAAAACTGCCTGTGCTCCTGCTGTTACCCATGTTTGATTTTTAACCAGTAAGTGCCCTCTGCTTGTGTCAGTGCCATGGTTGCTACACCTCCATGGATGGGTATTAGTCATAGCCCTCAAATCAAGGGGATCAGAGTGGAGCCCGGATGATTGTTAGTGGGATTTGGTCCAAGCAGATTGTGCTTTTCATTCTTCTAAGCAAAGATCAGTGTTTTCTTGCTTGTAGTTGCTGCTTCTTTATTCTGCCTGGTACTGCTGTTACTGCTGCTGTTCTGGGGCAGTATTTGATGCATTCGTATTTCTTTTTTATGGATCATGCTACTGAAAGATTATTCTCTTTTGTATTTGTTGCTACCATATCATAAAAAGAAGCAGTATCTGTCCCAGACAGCTTTTCTACCTGGAAAGTACAGGAAGGCAAGAGTTTTAGCTTGCTCAAGGTTACTAGCAGGGTTAGTACCTTTTGACTTCTGAAAGCTGGACCACATTGGTTCTGCTGCACATATACATATATAGAAAATATGCACATGGCATAGTAGTGTCCCTAAAGACTCCCATTTCTTTTATGCTCCTCTTTTCTTGTTCAGTAAGTATACTTTATCTTTAAAAAGCAGTAATTATTTTAAAAGAGAATCCTGTTTTATAAAGCCAATATTGATTGCTAATACCATAAAAAGCTGTAAGTAGTGATGTTTAGGCAGTCAAAACACAGCAAGTGTGCCTTTTTTTTTTAATATATATCAGATTTTTATTTTTGTTTGTAAAAAGAAACAACATACACACAAGCTTCCCTATAACAAGAGGAAAGAAACAGTGCCAAGTATATTTCACATGCCCAGTAGGCTAACCTAAAAGTCAGGAAGGTAAGAATTGTGGACTCCATGTGAATTTTCTGCTTCCTTTTTCTTTTATACATAAGTGATTCAGGGAGTACAAATGTAAGGATTCCTCCAAAGAAACGTCATGTGATAAACAGGTCTCTTCTTGTGTCTCTTCATGTGTTTTCTGTTTGTAGGGGAGGGAAAATATTTGGGGTGGGGGGGAAAGGTGAGCTTAGAGAAACTTCGAAGCACTCTGCAAATGTTAAATAACAAGTTTACTGGTTTTGCAAAGATCAGATGTTTACCTCCAGGAATGTTAAACCTTTGTACAAATTATATGTCCTATTTTTAAGAATCTCCTCTGTGTATGTGTTCTTGGGCACGTGACTATGTGCACAGATACTCGGGTCACTATTATGAGATGGCAGCAGATGTTGGTCACAGAATTTACTTAGTCTGATGTGTTACTCTATACAATGTGCTGATTAATTGATGACACTACTACAGAATGCTTTGTCTCAATGGTATCCTGTATCAGAGAGTTACACTGGTTAATTATCTGTTCCTCTGTGTTTCCTCAGTATTTTTTCAGTTTTCTGGTCCTTAACTTCCCCAAGTATTATAGAACAAGGCAGGTGGGGGTACCAAAGCAGTGCTGTTGATGTTTGTTTGTTTTGATTTGAGTGAAGACTATAGTATGTATCTTCAACAAGGGATGAACAATCCTCATGTTTTCTCTCTTCACCAAGTCCTTTGCAGTGAACCAGAGAGGTTCTGTTGATCTAATCCTGAAATCTTCAATCTATTCTGTAATCCCATTAACTTCTGTGGAGCTATATATGTGAATGAGCATTATGGAATTAGGTTGTACAATGTGTGTTGTTTGTGGAGCAAGTTAAGACAGGGTCAGCACTTTCATTGCTTACTGTAATTTATATCAAAGCAGAGGCTACCCACAGGATTATGGAAATGGCTTGCACCTTTAAAAGTGGACAAGAAGTTTTCAGCAGATAAGCTTACTTTTTTTTTTCCCTTAGATTTTTGCTTTGGATTTATTCAGCATTGTGGAAAGCACTGGCAACATGGATAATGTTCAGTGTTCTTTGAAAATTGTTTTTAATTCAGGCCTTTGAAGTTCTCAGTCATGAGTAGGTTGTTTTATTCTTTGCTCTTATTGTGTAAAAGAGTATGCTAGGGATTTCACTTGCTGCTCAAGAGTTCTAAAGTAGAAGCCTCATAAAAGCCTGGGCTTTCAGCAATGCTGGGTACTCAGATGCTTCCTTTCACTTCTTCCTTTTCCATGAGTGACTGGCACTTTGTATATAAATAGGGATTTACAAACGTGACCCTTGACTTCGGGATGATTTCAGCCTCTATTTCCGTGCAGACTATATTGCAACCCTTCTACATGCCAGAATATAAGCAGGTTTTGGACTGACTTGGTATTGGGATCAGTTAGAGAAGAGGGTTGGGGAAGTGATGATGTCGTATCTTCACACTCAGCTAAGGCAGTGCTTATCCAAGCAGGGCATATGTGCTGCTGCAGGTGTCTTCCCAAGAAGGTGTCTAGGGATGGTTGGCTGCTCTGTAGCAAAGCTGCTGACTCGATACAGTTATGCCTCACTTGCCTTGTTGTGTGTGGTTGGTGAGTGTTGCTAAAACAGACACTGCATGCCAGCCCAGAAAAAAATGCAATTTAAATACTAGAAGGAATAATGCCTTTACATATGCCTTCTCGTGGTCTAACTAAGATACCATGAAGCAAGATTAAGTATGTTTGGATTCCTGCATCATAGATGCTGTTTGTTGGAATGTGTTTATAAAAACAAATAGTATTAGATGAGAATAATTAGGTAGAAAAACTGGTTTGTGATTGTGCTTCTCAGAGCAGGTACTTCATATCTGAATTTGGGTGTGTGAATACCTGCATGTCAGTTGGTATTTTATTCTCTCTCTTAATTTTCTTATACACCTGTCTAATGTGTACAAATGTAAAACTGGGTGTTTGGGTCTCCTACCCATTCACAGAAAGAGGAGATGATCTGGATTGATCTTGGGCAAGTTTGTTCCATATCCTTTGTGAAATTCCTTTAGGAGAAGAATTACAGTGTAACACTGAATCTGTTTCTTATCCGCAAGATGCCAGCACAGGCAGGCAACTCTGCCACCATTTTACAGCTGAAGGAAATGAGATGTGGAGAGGGAAAGCAATTTTTACAAAAAGTTATCTGTTCTATCCATAGCCAAGCTTGTAGCAGTTTATTGATGTTTGCTTCATAAACAATAAAAACTTTGAAGTGAGTGGCCTTATCTTAGAAAGCAAACTGTTGCTAAATTTTTTCTTTGTTAGGAAGACTTCTGAAATAATTCCACTTCCTCTTATGCTGAGAACCAAGAGAAGATTAGTCAGTACTGGAACAGCTGGGGGTTTTCAGTGCCTCCATTAAAACGGGAAACCAGCAACAGCAGCAATGCATGAAAACAGTTTGCCAGCAGGTTTGATTTACAGCTATTCTGGTCTTTCAAAGAATCAATTATTTACATAATATGAATGGAATACATCCCATCACCAGAAGGCTATTCTGGCTTTGAACAAACACTGCAACATTCATCCACATACCAAGCAGAAGTTATATTTTTCCTAGACCAGAATTAATACAATTAGGATGAAGATGACTGTGTGGAAAGGGAGGCTGATAAAAGTATATGAAGTCATTTTTCTGTGTTTCTATGTCTGTATTAATTCTAGCATTTAAAGATCAAAAGTAGCAGTTTTTCAGATATTGTTATGAATTTTGTGAGTTTCAGCTCACTTTCCAGTGCCTGCAGTGTTGCTGTTAGGAGAGACAGCAGTGGTGCCCTTGCAGGAAAGCCAAGTGCAATGGTCCTCACAGTCAAGTGCCTTTTATAATCATAGGCATGTTTTTTTCCAAGTCAGGCAGGCCAGATAGTCATGTGAGGCCCTNCATAGAATCATAGAATTTAGGGGTTGGAAGGGACCTAGAAAGATCACCTAGTCCAACCCCCCTGCCAGAGCAGGATTGCCTAGACCAAGAAATTTTTTGGTTCAGCTCCCTCCACTGTCTGATATCCGAAACCCTACCTACAGCTTCCAGGAGGCAGCTATAACCACCAGGCTAAGCACAGTATGGGATAGGAGCTTGTGTGTATGATGTTTTCCACCCCTCCCAGTAGGGTGTCTCTCCTGCTCCCTGCTCTGGTACAGGCAGTAGGCAAGCCTTCTCTCCATCACCACACTCCCATACATACCATGTATCTGTATGTACATAGACATGCTTGTGAAGTCCAGGCATTCAAAACACCAAAACAGAAAAGGCTCTTTGTCTTAAGAAATGTGTTATACCAGTAAATAGCGTTTAGCAGGTCAGTGCCAAATTTCTGGTACAGCACAGGTCCCACCTGTATGCCCAAATTCCCTTCCAGAAATGCATTTCTGTCCATCCTGCCTCCAGAAACACACCCACACCTGAGCATGGTTCAGGGCAAGCCAAAATGCTGCCCAAGAGCATGCAGACATCACCCAAATGCACAACCACACTCAAGCCTGTGCCCTGGTTCCATTTAGTTTACCAATATATTGTAGCCAGAAAGAATCAAGCTAAAAAGTAGAATTACAGCACTTAAGGCCCTCTTTCAGCTCCATATACCTGAACTTGCTTTAAGTGTCAAGCAGCTGGATGGCCCAACCCACAGACAGGACTTCAGCCTGTGCTGCTTTAACAGGCAACTTAATGCAGCTAATGGAAGAAGAACAAAAATCCTCAAACCCAAACCCCCACATCTGTTGTGATCAGCTGCTCCCCTTCCTGTGAAATATTCCCACTTTTTTTTTTGAGACACAAGGTAGGGAAATGAGTTAATTAGCTAAGGGCACATCACCACTTCAGAGCTCTTCTGTGAGAACCCCATCATTCTCACCCACCTATCCAGCAGCCTGGGGGGTTGTGGCTCTTCACCCAGAAGACTATTTTACAACAACCATCTTCCTGACACAGAGGGTTGAGCAAAAGGACCCACGGGAACTAGTTAGCATGGATCTTGTTTTCTTCTATGCTATCTCCAAACAGCTGGGCAAGTGCTCTGGTTGCCCTGAGGGAGCACACACAGCATGTCCCCAGCACCCCCAGCCAGGAACCACACTCCCAACCTGCTGGGGTGACAGCCTCAGACAGGACTCCTAGCCAGCCTCTACATAAAACAAAAATACAAGCTAATTCACCAAGCTGTTGTGGTATTTTATTTTTTTCATAAGAAGTTTAGCAGGTGCTAGGAACTTTCAAGCAATATTCGCCTGAGGACTGCAAACAAAATGAATCCAGAGCTCCTTGCTCCCACTCGTTTCAGTGAAATCCCACATCATCAAGGGCTTAGCTGCATGGGGGTATAGTTTTGTTTGTCCCATGATGAAATTACAGGAATATCTATAGAGGAATGCCATTTGGGACACACATGGCGGGGAACGGCTGGAAAATACTGAAATAATTCCACTTCCTCTTATGCTGAGAACCAAGAGAAGATTAGTCAGTACTGGAACAGCTGGGGGTTTTCAGTGCCTCCATTAAAACGGGAAACCAGCAACAGCAGCAATGCATGAAAACAGTTTGCCAGCAGGTTTGATTTACAGCTATTCTGGTCTTTCAAAGAATCAATTATTTACATAATATGAATGGAATACATCCCATCACCAGAAGGCTATTCTGGCTTTGAACAAACACTGCAACATTCATCCACATACCAAGCAGAAGTTATATTTTTCCTAGACCAGAATTAATACAATTAGGATGAAGATGACTGTGTGGAAAGGGAGGCTGATAAAAGTATATGAAGTCATTTTTCTGTGTTTCTATGTCTGTATTAATTCTAGCATTTAAAGATCAAAAGTAGCAGTTTTTCAGATATTGTTATGAATTTTGTGAGTTTCAGCTCACTTTCCAGTGCCTGCAGTGTTGCTGTTAGGAGAGACAGCAGTGGTGCCCTTGCAGGAAAGCCAAGTGCAATGGTCCTCACAGTCAAGTGCCTTTTATAATCATAGGCATGTTTTTTTCCAAGTCAGGCAGGCCAGATAGTCATGTGAGGCCCTAAGAGAGAAAGGCCAGATTTAGGGACTGTGCACTTGGGATTTTGCCCAGCTACATCAACAGCACTAAAGACTTGTAAGGTAGTGTTAGCCCTCGCTTAGCTCACAGCCACAGTTGAGAAGAACTAAGAAAAAGCAATGAGCCTTGTGTTGGAACAGAATCTTATGGGTTATAATTTGGAGCTATAGCTGTCAGTATTTCAAAAATACTCAGATAAATTAATCTGAGAGTTTACACAGTGTTTATGGTACATAATGAGGTATTTACAGAACTGTCCTAGTCTAGGGGAATTTATAGCTATGATTCCATTTATCACTGTGGAAGACTACTTGCAAGAGGTTAAATAATACACGTCTTTGCAGTGGTGGTACTTGGAGCTCCCTTTTATTGGCTAATTTAGTAGAATTTTATGGAATAGAGTGTGTGTTTTTATGAGTAGTTATTTTTGGAAAACTTTAGTGATTTATTTTTTTTTTGCATATGCAGTACCTCTAATCCTCATGGAAAGGCATTCTTGTGTTTTGGGTTAAGCCAGTCATGGAAAATAAGCTGTATGGAGAGAGTAGCCAGTCATGCAGCACTGAGCTCCACTAGCAGTTGATGGACACTTAGATGTGGTTGGCTTTTGCTTAACTCCGAGTTGAGGTTTGCATGGGCATGACAGGAGGCAGCTAAACCAGTGCTTGGCAGGGGGCAAAAAGCCAGGCAGACTAATCTGGCAGTGTCTACATTGTCCCTTGGAGGATGACCCAGGTTCTAGGTGCTGGATAATGCACAGGCACCTGGGATCTGATATCATACAGGACCTAGCAAAAAGTTTGAACTGAGTGTGAGTTCAGTCTGCCTAAAAATGCTGGATGTCCTTGAATCAAATAATGTGAGGCTGTGGGGTATTTTCAAATGATTCCTACCTCAGCTTCCCCACCTGAAATCATCACTGTGAGGGTTGATGGCATGACTAGAAGCTGTACTGTGTAAGGTCTCCCCACAGTGCTGACTGTGTCTTAGCTTTTCTCTGGGAATATCAGCAAGGTCACTGAACAAGGGGCTCCTTTCCAGGAGTGTATTCACTGCTATAGGCAACTTTGAGGATACAACCCCTGTCTCTAGAAGCATCAAAGAAGATCTTTGTGTTAATTACAACGCAGTACTTTCCATCTTGCATTGTGAAAAATATTGCTAGTAATATTCTGGATATCATTTTAGCATTGCCAGTCAACTTGTGTCACAAAGAAAATGGTGATGAATTACTGCTTTAACACCTTATGCCAGTATAATGTAGCTCAAGAGGAAATTGTCTCAGAAACCTGTTGGGCACAAGTCTGCAAAGTTGGGAAAGATGATATTACATACTCAAGCATGTTGGGTGACAGTTAAAAGCTATATATGCCCCAGCATTACAGCTTCAGGAAAAAAATGATTAAGTATT
>VYZU01081087.1:23376-39258 GCA_013401355.1 Ceyx cyanopectus | reverse complement strand
GTATATTTATATATATATATCATGATTTGTGGGACAAGCTAAAAGTATATTTTGATTTAATTATATGTTCCTGTCGTTAAAACATTCTTCCCTTGAGAATTATGATCTCATTATTTTTCATTTTGTTATGAATATTTTGAACACCTAGAGGAATAAAGGTGAGCTTAAATAACAGGAATTTTCGTTATCAGCTAGTAGAGCAAATTCAAATATAAGATTTTGAAAGAAGTAAATATGGGCATAAATCTAATAGGAGAAAAAAATTTTCTAGAAGATACAGCATTAGGAGAATTTTCAGTTTATTTGGAAATACTTTGTCCTAAATTCTCCTTGCTATCCCAATGGCAGATGGTAATTTTAGTTTACAGATGGTCATGACCAGCGTCTTTGTATGTTTGATATATTTGAAAGATACATGGCAAGTTCCTGTCAAAGGTTATAAATATAAATTTAAGCCTACATTCTGATTTTTTTCATTAAAGGTTCTCCCAAGATTTTAAATTCAGGTCAGCAGAAAGTAACATGAGGTTTTCCTTGGCCATACAGAGTTTCATGAGCATGACATCACAATTCCTATACTAATACTTTTCCAGAACTGTAATACTTTTACAAGTTCCATCACAGATCAGCAAAATTCCTGTATAAGGATTTTAGCTCATAAACACATAGACTCACAAATTCATAGTCTCTCAGACTCATAGAATGGTTTGGGTTGGAAATCACCTTAAAAATAATCTAATTCCACCCCCCTGCCATAGGCAGGGACACCTCCCACTAAACCAGATTGCTCAAAGCCCCATCCAGACTGGCCTTGAACACATACAGTGATGGGGACATTCNACACCTCCCACTAAACCAGATTGCTCAAAGCCCCATCCAGACTGGCCTTGAACACATACAGTGATGGGGACATTCACAACTTTTCCAGGCAACCTGTTATAGTGTCTCACCACCCTCAGAGTGAAGAACTTCTTCTTTACATCTAATCTAAATCTACCCACTTTCAGTTTAAAGTCATTACCCCCTGTCCTATCACTACAAGCTCTTGTAAAAAGCCCCTCCACTGATTCCTCATAGGCCCCCTTTAGGTACTGAAAGACTGCTATGAGGTGTCCCTGGAGCCTTCTCTTCTCCAGGCTGAACAAGCCCAATTCTTTCAGCCTGTCCTCACAGGAGAGGTGTTCCAGCCCCTTAATCATCTTCATGACCCTCTCTTGGACTCACTCCAACAGATCATCTCCAACAGATCATCTCATGTTGGGAGCCCAGAGATGAACAAAATACTTAAATTGGAGTCTCAACAGAGCAGAGGGGCAAAATCACCTCTGCTGGTTATGCTTGTTTAGATGCAGCGCAGGATATGGTTGGCTTTATGTGCCTCAGATGTAACTCTTTCTCAACAGGACTGCTTTTAATCCATTCTCCACTCAGATATATTTAGCGTTTATTTGGAATTGCCCTAACCTGCATGCATTAGGTTTTTAATCTGAGATTGTACAGGAGATCCTGGACAACAATGAATTAATATGGTTGAATAACCTGGCCTTTAGCAAGTTCAGAATTTGCTTCATATTTTTATCCTATTTTTTTTTTATCTAAAAGAAATAAGACAAAATAAAAATTCCTAGCCACATTTGACCAAGGAAATTCCATGGAGGTTGTTTTGGTTTTCTTATATTGCATCAGGAAAAAGAAAGGAGTGACATTTTCAGTTATCCGTGCCCCCAACAATTTGGGTGACTCACAGCCACAAAGTCATGTTCCTTGAAGCATAGCTTTATGGGAAACTCTGCTGAAACAGCCACCCATTCATCAAGAGATAATTGCCAGCAATGGATAAACTTGCAGAACCCAAAGAAAGATGAGAGACTTTTTATGTTCACAAAGACTATTACTCATCAACTGGCAGTTTCAGCTTTGGAACTGCAATTGCTGCTGCACTTTGGTAAATTTGGTATTCATAAAAAAAAAAAAAAAAAAAGAATCCACAAACAGCACAAAAGTGAAACAAAAGCCCTGTTAATGTTTAAATTTTATAGTGAGATACAGCCACAAGGCACTAGCACAGAAGAATATTTCTGATTGGCTACCAGCTGTTGTAGCTGAGCAGATGAGCTGGAAAGCAGCAATTTACAAGCTATTTCATATTTAAAACTGTTAGGTCCTGTGCAAAACAATCTTTTCTCTCTGGGAAAAACAACAGAAAAAAAAAAAAAAAAAGAAGATCCCCAGAAGATAGGAAACATCCTGTGAGAACAGATTCTCCCAATACAATGAGAAAATTATTATTTTTCTCTATTCTTTCAAATATTTTATTCCTTTCAAATGAATACTTGATTCTTTCAAGAGAATCAATGTAATTTAATTATGCTAAAAATCAGACTTGTTTCTTCAAAACATTAATTACTAACTTCCTTCACCTCTCCTGTGTTGTAAAGTGTCACAGTTTAAGTTACAGCTCACTTTTTAATCATTGCTGCATTGACAGAGCTATTTTAATGCAAAGTCTTTGAGAATTTTGGAATGTGGCTACATAAATAGTGATTAATTAAAAAAGAAAATTGCACTTGAACTAGAATGGCAACAATAAATGTTTATTTTCAGGAAAAATGTAAAAGATTGGTGCAAAACCATTGCATTCTATATATAGTCCTTCATTTAACAGCTCTACAAACCTGCAAAAGTTGGTTCTTGTTGAAAACTGCCAGGCTACATACAATGAAATCTGGAGTAGTAATACCAGAGAGCTGTCAGTCAGCCATCCATCCATCTAATTGGCTTCTTACCATCTTTCCATCATGTTTTTTTTATAACTGGTCGCCTCTGGCTAAAATGCAAATCATGAGGAAGAGCCGTCTAGAAAAAGCTGCTGCTTTCTTAATTATCTGTCAGAGTATGGACCAGTGGACCCTGGGCCGCAGAGTAGAGTTATGCTAAGCAGCAAGGCATCATGGGAATTGGAGTGACAGCTCATTTTCCTCCTGTGTTTTTTCTGCGTTCGAATGACAATGCAGAAATACGGGTTTTTCCCACACTTTCTCTGAACACCTGGGCCAATGCTCAGGGGAACACAAAGCCAAAACTGTCACATTTCCAGACATGGTCTTATTGCTGTCACTGTGACAGGATTGTTGACAAATGCCAGCAGTCATCTCAGCATCTTGGGAAATGTCTGCCGTGGTTGTGTCAACAGCCTGACAGAAATTGTTAATGTTTAAACTTCTTCCACTGACAGAATCCTGTCTTGCTGACAGTATTTGTCATATGAAACTCAATCTTTGTCAAACTTGCTTAAAAATTAACACTTTCTCCATTTCTTTTGCAGCTAACTGCCTGTGTGCTTTTTTTCCTCTTCCTTAAGTAATAAGATTTCAACTAGGTAATATTCCACAGTCCACAATGAGTCCAAGAGCACAAGCACATTATGAACTTATGGCCAGCTTGTCCTTTTGACCTCTGCTACAATGATAATTATGCTTTTATTCCTTGCCCATTTTTTTTGCCTTAGGAATCAAAGTTCTGAATTATTCAAGAGCCATAAAAATCCTATTTCTCAGTGTACAATGTGGAAAATCAATTAAGCAGAGTTAGCTTAGCACTTATATAAAAATCAAGTTACAAGTTTGTAGACATACATTAACTGAGTCCTTCCCCAACTCTGGTTTTGAAGGTCAGGCCAGAGGGATAGAGGAACAGGGTCAACAAGTCTTACCTGGAAAACTTATTCCAGCTCTGAACCTGAGAAGTCCAAGGATGAGTACTGGTTTGTACAAATAAAAAGGCAAGTCACATAATCAATGTTGTGTATCTTCCAAGAAAATGGCATGGGACTATCATGGACCATGTAAATTTATTTGTGTGAAGATGGTTGCACACAAGAAGACCTGAGCTAATTGCCAGTATTTCATTGGATGCTAAGTATAAAATACCAGCATGGAAGACTTCTGCATGTTTTTATATTGTGTAACCAGAAGTGTGGAGACCTTCAGAATAGTGCAAGACATTATTTTGGAGCACCATGAGGAAGAATTTTGCCTTTGAATCCCTACTGATACCAAAACCATGTTCCTTGGTGTCTTTATGCAATCAACAGCCATTAGGATGCCTCAAAGTCAGTGAAAAAATCAAACCTTGGCTGTTCACATTAACTGAAAAGTTAACAGGAGTGATGTCCTGGATAGCTTTTAAAGCTGGGTTTATAACTTTTCCCACTTGTCTTTGCAGAAAATATTGAGTGGGCACTTCTTTAACGTTTGGGAAAGTGAATCCATTCCATTAGTAATCCTTGCATAAGCCTGATGTCGTGTCCCAAATGCTTCATATGGATCAAATATTATTATTCATTTAACTTCCTAGACTGATTTTTGTGTNAAACATTAATTACTAACTTCCTTCACCTCTCCTGTGTTGTAAAGTGTCACAGTTTAAGTTACAGCTCACTTTTTAATCATTGCTGCATTGACAGAGCTATTTTAATGCAAAGTCTTTGAGAATTTTGGAATGTGGCTACATAAATAGTGATTAATTAAAAAAGAAAATTGCACTTGAACTAGAATGGCAACAATAAATGTTTATTTTCAGGAAAAATGTAAAAGATTGGTGCAAAACCATTGCATTCTATATATAGTCCTTCATTTAACAGCTCTACAAACCTGCAAAAG
This sequence comes from Ceyx cyanopectus, assembly GCA_013401355.1. NCBI lineage: Eukaryota > Metazoa > Chordata > Aves > Coraciiformes > Alcedinidae > Ceyx > Ceyx cyanopectus. Next base: position 34,597 of record VYZU01081087.1, on the reverse strand, counting down.
TTGGTTCTTGTTGAAAACTGCCAGGCTACATACAATGAAATCTGGAGTAGTAATACCAGAGAGCTGTCAGTCAGCCATCCATCCATCTAATTGGCTTCTTACCATCTTTCCATCATGTTTTTTTTATAACTGGTCGCCTCTGGCTAAAATGCAAATCATGAGGAAGAGCCGTCTAGAAAAAGCTGCTGCTTTCTTAATTATCTGTCAGAGTATGGACCAGTGGACCCTGGGCCGCAGAGTAGAGTTATGCTAAGCAGCAAGGCATCATGGGAATTGGAGTGACAGCTCATTTTCCTCCTGTGTTTTTTCTGCGTTCGAATGACAATGCAGAAATACGGGTTTTTCCCACACTTTCTCTGAACACCTGGGCCAATGCTCAGGGGAACACAAAGCCAAAACTGTCACATTTCCAGACATGGTCTTATTGCTGTCACTGTGACAGGATTGTTGACAAATGCCAGCAGTCATCTCAGCATCTTGGGAAATGTCTGCCGTGGTTGTGTCAACAGCCTGACAGAAATTGTTAATGTTTAAACTTCTTCCACTGACAGAATCCTGTCTTGCTGACAGTATTTGTCATATGAAACTCAATCTTTGTCAAACTTGCTTAAAAATTAACACTTTCTCCATTTCTTTTGCAGCTAACTGCCTGTGTGCTTTTTTTCCTCTTCCTTAAGTAATAAGATTTCAACTAGGTAATATTCCACAGTCCACAATGAGTCCAAGAGCACAAGCACATTATGAACTTATGGCCAGCTTGTCCTTTTGACCTCTGCTACAATGATAATTATGCTTTTATTCCTTGCCCATTTTTTTTGCCTTAGGAATCAAAGTTCTGAATTATTCAAGAGCCATAAAAATCCTATTTCTCAGTGTACAATGTGGAAAATCAATTAAGCAGAGTTAGCTTAGCACTTATATAAAAATCAAGTTACAAGTTTGTAGACATACATTAACTGAGTCCTTCCCCAACTCTGGTTTTGAAGGTCAGGCCAGAGGGATAGAGGAACAGGGTCAACAAGTCTTACCTGGAAAACTTATTCCAGCTCTGAACCTGAGAAGTCCAAGGATGAGTACTGGTTTGTACAAATAAAAAGGCAAGTCACATAATCAATGTTGTGTATCTTCCAAGAAAATGGCATGGGACTATCATGGACCATGTAAATTTATTTGTGTGAAGATGGTTGCACACAAGAAGACCTGAGCTAATTGCCAGTATTTCATTGGATGCTAAGTATAAAATACCAGCATGGAAGACTTCTGCATGTTTTTATATTGTGTAACCAGAAGTGTGGAGACCTTCAGAATAGTGCAAGACATTATTTTGGAGCACCATGAGGAAGAATTTTGCCTTTGAATCCCTACTGATACCAAAACCATGTTCCTTGGTGTCTTTATGCAATCAACAGCCATTAGGATGCCTCAAAGTCAGTGAAAAAATCAAACCTTGGCTGTTCACATTAACTGAAAAGTTAACAGGAGTGATGTCCTGGATAGCTTTTAAAGCTGGGTTTATAACTTTTCCCACTTGTCTTTGCAGAAAATATTGAGTGGGCACTTCTTTAACGTTTGGGAAAGTGAATCCATTCCATTAGTAATCCTTGCATAAGCCTGATGTCGTGTCCCAAATGCTTCATATGGATCAAATATTATTATTCATTTAACTTCCTAGACTGATTTTTGTGTATTGTTGAATGTCTTTCATTTTCTGATCACTGAAAAAGACAAAAACAACCCCTAGGCAGGCAAAGAGTTACTTGTATGAAGCATAGACATAAAGTAATATAATCAAAGACACTGAACGCGGGCCAGAGAGATAAGATTGTCTTGTATCTTCACTGCAGCACTGACTGCTTTTCAGTGTTAGTTTTTCAAGTTCATATGGAAAACTATTAAAACTTAGTTCCCTAAAATAAGTTATGAAGCTCCATACATAAACAATTAATTATTTGACCTGTTTCTGGAAGAGAAGATTACCTGTCTCTTCCACTGTAGTCAATAACAGCGAAAGGTTCTCAGAATCTATGTGCAATGGGGTATTTCTTCAAGCACTAAGTTCTTAACTTCTGGCACTTGGTCTATAGATTGAGTTTGGATTTGATGTTGTCACATCTCTCTTGCTGCTGGGTGGATGCCCTCGGTTTGTTCTCCTACACAAGGTATGAAAACATATGGGTAACTAAGGTTGAGACCAGTAGAAGTCAGCAGCCTGAGCAAGGGACTCCCTGTCAGAGTAAGGAAGAAGGGGTTGAGGGAGGGTGAGGTGGGAGAGGGGGCAGGAAGGTGTGGGAAGGGAGAAGGTGAGGAGATGGGAGGAAGAGAGGAGCTAGAGCTAGAGGGAGNGGGGGAGAGGGGGGAGGAGGATGGATAGGAAGAAGTGGGAAGGGTGGGAGAAGGAGGGAGAGAGGAATAAATCTGTGATCACAATCCTTAATTATATGTACATTTATATGCTTGTGTCATCCAGACCTGTTTCAGATTCCTAGTGAATTGAGTCTGGCAAGGGAGGCCAGGGAGTTTATTTGCTGTGAAATACTGGGATTTTAGATGCTGAACCTTCTAGCATCATGATTTGAGTAATTTACGCTCACTGAAAAAAAAAGGAAGTGTTTCTGGGAAACAGCCAAGGTGCCAAGGAAAAGTGGACTCCTATTAGGAAGTAGCTGAGAAAAATATTGACCATAGTCCATTTATGGATTTATCAATTCCTACTTAAAAGCTTAAAAAACAACTTAAAATCAGGGCCTTATATTGTCTGTATCTTCCTTTTCCCATTTACCAAACTGAGATAATTACATTCAGCTGCTCTGAAACATCTATGAAATTAAGAATTACAATATAATAGAATGGCCTAATATTGTTATTTCTTGTTTTGAAGTTATTTTGAACTTTACCACCAGTACCTCATAAAGATGTAGGTTTTGTCTCTTTTACATCCTGGACAGTGTAATCAGGATGAATGTTTTTGAAATTCTGAAATTTTAGAAATTTTCTAACAGAAATTTGAGATACTGAATATATAGCCATGGCCTGCTTCCAAGAACAAATTTGAACTCTGTTAAATTAGGATTTATAAAATATTGTCAGAGGAATCCAATCTTCTCTGAATTTTGCATCATTTGATCTCACAAAAGTTTGCTTATGTTGCTATATTTGAAGTTGATTATCAAGCAGAATCAATTCTCTTTTTCCAACGTGCAGGAATAATGTCAGATGATTATAGCAGATGGCAAAATTTTATATTGTTGATGTGATCTGTAATTCTAAGAAAGTTTTCAAATCAAAAATTTGAAAATTCTTTATAATGCAATGTCATCTCTATTTTACAGGTGAAGAAACTCAACAGACCAGCCAGACCTAAGAAGGTAAGTACATAGATCATGTGTACTGATGCAGAGACATATTTATGTGACTTGGTCAGAACCATAAGGATAATTGATTGCAGACCCAAAATAAAAGTCCTATGTGCCCAGAATCTTACCCTTTTCATAGTGGAAACAATCCCATATATGTGTCAAAAAGCATGCTAGAGAGTTTGAAACAAATCCATCCTGCCATTCCTGAGTTAGCTCTGGGTGAAAGATGAATATCTGTTTGAAACAAAATCAATTTGTTCAGTTTTCTTGAAAGTTATCGCTGTCAAAAAGAAAAAAATGAAGTTTTAAACTTGATTTCCAATTATTCATTTATGAAATATTAAATTTGATTGGAATAAGAAAGGGTTTTGATTGGAAAAAAAAAATGTAGGCAATGCTCAGCAATTCCATAGCAGACACAAGCAATAAAAAAACCCATGAGCTATGCAGATGGGGTCCTATCAGATGTAAGATACAAAATTCAGCTCTAAAATGAAAGATTTTGGATCCACACAGGGTTTATCTGGAGGCTGCTTGGAAACTGGCGGACTGAAAGATAGATATTGAAAACTTAAACTGTCTCTTTGTGTTCCCTGGCCAGCCTTGCAGCAACCTGTTCTTCCCCAAACCATGGCACATCTGTGAACAGCTTCTTTGAGTGATCACCTGCACTGAGTGAAACTGAAAATCCTTCATTCTCCTTGACACAAGTGTGATGATGTAAAGAAGAGAACAGAGTCGAAAAGCCTATGAGAGCAGAGCAGAGCACAGACTATGCAGCCTGAGTCCTGGGCTAAATAATTATCTCCGGGTATTGTATTATTTGCATAATTAAAAAGTTTGGCTGTATTTCCGACATGCTGTCTCCTACATCAGGGAGGTGGTGGGGGCGAGTTAATCAGCAGGAGGAAAGTGAAGGTTAATGAATTGTTATTCAGATGGTGCAGGCCCTGAGAGATTTGTGGATAATTGATACCATTTGGGAGCTAAGGCAGTGGAAGACAAGAGAGGAGCTGCTGCAGCAGCTAGACTGGAAAAGAGCAAGCAAATGATAACTTAGCAATTATCATTTTGATGCGTTTGTTTGGGGTTTTTTTTAACTTCTTTCTCTGTCTTGGTCTTTTTTTTTTTTTTTTTCCCCTTTTTGGCTCCCTCATGAATTGAGTAGAATTAAGATGGATGTAAAAGAATCATTAAAAAAAAAAAAATATCTGGCAAAGGCAATGGCCTTTGAAATCTCATCTGGGAAATTGTCATATGGAGGGAGGAAAAGATAATTTAGCAGGAGCTGGGGGTGTGGTATCAGCTTCAGGTTGCAGAATTTCCTTTTACTTCCTTATGGGTTTTTTCCAGCAGGTGAAATTCCTTTTTCTAGATGTTCACTGTAACTCCTATACACCATTAGCTCTATCTATTATTCATGCTTTGAAAACATCTAGGGGGCATGAACTCAAGCCATGCTGTATTCATCATTGTCCAAAAAAGCTGCTATCCCAAGGACCCTACAGCTTTTTACAAGAAATTACCTTAAGAAGAAAGCCATGAGTTGACGTGTAGTGCCTAAAACTACAAACAGGTGAGTAAAAGAAGCCACATCTGCTGAACTGGGCCACGGTAATCACAAACTTTAAAACATTATTCTGAACCACTCTGAAAGGTGTATTGTGTATGACTGAGATGGAGTTAATTTTCCCCACAGCAGCCCTCCCAGTGCTGTGTTTTGCACTGAGAGCTGGAAAGGTGCTGATCACACCGCCGTGCTGTGGCTGCTGCTGGGCAGGCCTCACACAGAACCAAGGATGATGTTTTTTTAACATTCCCTCTTCAGTGAGATGGGATGGACTAGATCTTGGGAAGGGACATGACTGGGACAGCCAACCTAAATTGGACGAATGGATATTCCATACCATAAGATGTGAGTTTAACTATAGTTCAGCTAGGAAAGATAGTAAAAGGAGAAAAAGGCATGGTAGCAGCTTGTCCTCCAGACCACTATGCATTTGGAGCTCTGCTTCCCAAAGAGGGCCAGATATCACCTGCTGAAGGAAAGTAAAGAATAAATCTTTGTTTTCTTTGGTTCTACTCATGGCCTTGCTTTGCTTTTCATTAAACTGCCTTTTTCTTAACCTACGAGTTTCATGTTATTTTCTTCCCCCTAGTCCAGCCAAGAGAAGAGGGGAGGAAGTGATAGACAGGCTTGGTAGGTACCTGGCATCCGAAGTCAAACCACCAAAAGGGGTTCATCAAGCTGCCTGTATTCAACATCCTAAGGAAGATGTGAGAAACACAAAGTTCTGCAGCAAAACCACATGACTTTTGACCAAATGTATACAATCAATATCATATTTACTCAGACTTTGTTAATCATAGAATGATTTGGGTGGAAAGAGACCTTTAAAAGTCATTTAGTCCAACTGCCCTGCAGTGAGCAGGGACATCTGCAACTAGATGAGTTTTTTCAGAGTCTCATCCAACCTGAGGCATTGACCAACTCTCTGAAAGCCTGGGTCACTGTTTCACCACTCTCATTGTGACGAATTTCTTAAATCTAGTCTGAAATCACCCTCTTATATTTTTAAGCCATTACCCTATAATATTTCCCATCTCTTCCACTGCTGTTAGTCTCGAACAAATCTGTTTTCCAGTTACATCCCACTGAACAGTCCTCTTTTCTAATTTGCCTATCTGTCTTTGAACTCTTTTTTTTTTCTTTTATTTTCTTTTTATTTTTTTCCCTTTTTTTTTTTCATATTACAAGTTTCTACACCTTTGAGACCTTAGCAACTTCAGGAAAGTTTTATTTATTTATTGAATAAAAAATTCAGTGGGAAAAGAACATACACTCACACGTACCTGTATAGTGGCAAGGGGAGGGGGTGCAGAATCTAGGGCACTTCTTGCCTTGATGAAAAAGATGACAGGTGCCCCCCACTGCAAGCGTGGGACTGAGAGACCGTGGATTGAATTTAAGGAGGATGCTACTGACTTCAGGGAGAACTCTTCTACCTGCAATATTTCCTTGTAGTTAATATATACAGCACACTGCTGAAGCTAGTTATAGAGACAGGCAAGTGTGAAAATTAATTTAAGAGGCAGTTACACAGATTTTGGGTGAAGGTCTGAATAATGAAAATAGCACTGCTAGGGACATATTTTTGGCTGATTCCAGTGCTGAAATACGCTGTAATGTTGGCTGATCTCAATTTAATACAATTCTGCAAGCAGGTGTCCTTGATGGTGCTTCAAGACTTCTTGCAAATAAGTCCTTATGTTGCCACTTTTAAAATATGTGGGCAGTATTGTTGGGCACAAATCACAAACACAAAATAAATGGGGAAAAAAAAAAAAGAAAAAGAAGAAGAAAAAAGACAAAGCATTTTGCATTGAGGAATAAAGCATTTAAAGTAACTGGATATTCTTTAATAATAAGCATGGTGGGAAATAAAGCCCTGCAACTTTATCAGGGTGACTTAAACAAAAGTTATATTAATACTTCCTAGATTTATAAATATCGTCTGGGTCGCATGAATGGCAGCACTGATCAGAGTGAAAGACTGGCTGTGGAGAGAGAGTTGATGTCTTGCTGCAGTACATCATATAAAAAATATTGCTACTTTCCCTTTGTGTTCCCATTTCTTCTATTTTTTTATTTTTTTTATTTTTTTTTTTATGCTACTGTCTTTGACCCAAGGACTACCTCCACCCTGACAGCAATTTTGGACACACTTTAATTCAATAGACAAAGGCATATCAACTCCTCCTGCTCAGAAGCTGAAACCTGAAAAACATAAATTTAAGCCAAGGAAGCTTTCTGAAAACAGAGATATTTATGCACCATTACCAAAAGACTGGAAGAATCATTGTCACTTCTGCTTAGTAAATCCAGCCAAGCTTGAATTTTCACATCCATTTTTTAGCCTTCTAAAATGTGTGCGCTCAGCTAATCATCAATACCTTAGATAAACTGGGGAAACTGCAGGTGCATATTCTACTTTAGATATTAGGTATTATACTATGGTGAGTAATGGAATGATAACTCTCTTCATATGGCTTTTTTTTTCTTCCAATGAAATAAGAAAGGGCCTACATATTCACCTTAAGACCTTCAACACCAAGTGCCTTGAATTAGATAACACATGCCTGTCTATTTGATTCTTAATCAGTTAAAATTGTGTAGATTAACCCTGCCATTCTTCCACCTTTGGTAAAAAAAAAATAAAAAAATCATTTCTGCTCATTTCATTATTACTCTATTATTGTTTATGATAGATAGTGACTAGATTTGAAAAGAATCAGAATTTAATGTGATACAAAACCTTGATGTCTCCCAGAAAGAATACATTGAGTTTGAAGCAGATGCCATCACTGACCATTGAGCTAGAAACTTCCTATTTTATGGGTCTACTGCAAAATTTAATCCAATCTGTTTCATTAGCAAAATCCAAGCAGTTGCAAAGCACACTCATCTGTTCTTGGAGTATTAAAATAGAATGGATTTCATTGTCTGAGGGAGCCAAGCTCTACAGAAGCCACCAGGGATATTGTCCTTCTGATTGCAGCAGGGTAGATAATCTTACACCATACCAGTATCTTCTGTCCCCATTGGTGAAAAAGCAGGAGTGAAAGAGCTGGAAGTATTCACAGACTTTTTTGCCTAACCTAGTGCTTTACCCCGATGAATATTTCTTCTGCATTGACAGCTGCACAGTAAAAGCAGCTCCGTCTGTTAAAATATGCAAATGACCAGCATGCATCTTTCCTCCCTCTCCTACTGGGCAGGGAATTCTGAATCTAAATATATGGCAGAAAAAAAACCCAGAGAATCAGAGTGAAGTGAATCTCAAACCAAGGGATTGCAGTATATTTGGTTGGGTATTGATTTCAGCGAAGAGAAAAAAACAAACAGGGACATAAATACTGGTTCTAATTTCTAGAAATGTTTTATCTTATACTGGCAGAAGCAGTGTAAAGGACAAAAGGTCACTAAATTGTAGCAAAGCTAAGTCATAGCACTGACAAATCTTTAAAAGATAATTTATAGTTATGGATAAAAGTGTACTGAAAGAGAACAAAAGTAAACTGGTGAAATGACTGAGCTGAACAAGAACATTTTGTTTATCCTAAAAGACAAGCAGATTTTATTTATTTAATAACTCAGAAAAGAGACTAACTNCTGCAGTTTGAGATGTGTGTCTTGGTAAAATTCTAAACTTACTTTACCAACTTACAACTATGGAGTGCATATTACCACTTGGTGTCTCTAATTCAGATTGATGGGGTACTTATTCCAAATTCAGATCTTTATTCCAAGAACAATAAATGAAGAAGATGAACCGTGTTATTAATACATCTGACCACTCAGTGTAAAGTTATATCACACTTGGTATCATAAAAAAAAGAATTTCACTTTGTCCTGTTATATATTGGACTTTTCAAAATGGCCTCCTAAATCATCCACTGAATGAATTTAGCTCTTGATTTTATCCTTGTTGCAAATATCTCATAACAAGCTTCCCAGAGACATCTTCCTTTGGTCGATCTCTTTCTTCAGTGTTGACCAAGAAAAGTTAAGATGGTTTTCTTGAAACCATGTCACTCCCTTTTTATTTTCCTTGTTTACATATATATATATGTGTGTGTATGTGTATATATATACATATATATATATATATATTAAGGAAAGGGAAAGTAATGAAGATAATATACAAAAAGAATCTTGAACTTATTGNTTTTTTTCTTCCAATGAAATAAGAAAGGGCCTACATATTCACCTTAAGACCTTCAACACCAAGTGCCTTGAATTAGATAACACATGCCTGTCTATTTGATTCTTAATCAGTTAAAATTGTGTAGATTAACCCTGCCATTCTTCCACCTTTGGTAAAAAAAAAATAAAAAAATCATTTCTGCTCATTTCATTATTACTCTATTATTGTTTATGATAGATAGTGACTAGATTTGAAAAGAATCAGAATTTAATGTGATACAAAACCTTGATGTCTCCCAGAAAGAATACATTGAGTTTGAAGCAGATGCCATCACTGACCATTGAGCTAGAAACTTCCTATTTTATGGGTCTACTGCAAAATTTAATCCAATCTGTTTCATTAGCAAAATCCAAGCAGTTGCAAAGCACACTCATCTGTTCTTGGAGTATTAAAATAGAATGGATTTCATTGTCTGAGGGAGCCAAGCTCTACAGAAGCCACCAGGGATATTGTCCTTCTGATTGCAGCAGGGTAGATAATCTTACACCATACCAGTATCTTCTGTCCCCATTGGTGAAAAAGCAGGAGTGAAAGAGCTGGAAGTATTCACAGACTTTTTTGCCTAACCTAGTGCTTTACCCCGATGAATATTTCTTCTGCATTGACAGCTGCACAGTAAAAGCAGCTCCGTCTGTTAAAATATGCAAATGACCAGCATGCATCTTTCCTCCCTCTCCTACTGGGCAGGGAATTCTGAATCTAAATATATGGCAGAAAAAAAACCCAGAGAATCAGAGTGAAGTGAATCTCAAACCAAGGGATTGCAGTATATTTGGTTGGGTATTGATTTCAGCGAAGAGAAAAAAACAAACAGGGACATAAATACTGGTTCTAATTTCTAGAAATGTTTTATCTTATACTGGCAGAAGCAGTGTAAAGGACAAAAGGTCACTAAATTGTAGCAAAGCTAAGTCATAGCACTGACAAATCTTTAAAAGATAATTTATAGTTATGGATAAAAGTGTACTGAAAGAGAACAAAAGTAAACTGGTGAAATGACTGAGCTGAACAAGAACATTTTGTTTATCCTAAAAGACAAGCAGATTTTATTTATTTAATAACTCAGAAAAGAGACTAACTCCACTTTCCATTTTTTGTGTGTTCATTTGTTTTGCCTTTTGGTCTGTTTGGTTATACTTAATGTAAACACAAATTTAGGAAAGATAAAGGTACCTGGTCATAACAATTCAAGACACCCAGTGCTGGCGTATTTTTACAGCCACTAAGGATGGTATCTGACCTCAGTGTTTACTCAAAACAAGACTCTATTCTAAGTCTTAGCTATAAATTGTAATATTTTCTGAAAGAACTGAAGAAAGATCAGTCTTTGAAATAGATGCAATAGATAAAAGAGGAGAAATGAATTGGGAAATGTATGATGACATGTGAGCACAAGTTCACTGATGAGCTGAACTGTGGTTTTTAGAGACTGAGACAGCTGAGATGCCCATTTCTTGCACTATATTTTGTAGCTTATGGTCCCTTTTCATTTAGGTATTCAGGTGTCATATTTTCATGCAGGACCAGTTCCACTGTTTCTGAACATAACAGGTAAACAAAGGAGAAAGCTGATAATCAGATTTGAGGTTTTTCTGCAGTTTGAGATGTGTGTCTTGGTAAAATTCTAAACTTACTTTACCAACTTACAACTATGGAGTGCATATTACCACTTGGTGTCTCTAATTCAGATTGATGGGGTACTTATTCCAAATTCAGATCTTTATTCCAAGAACAATAAATGAAGAAGATGAACCGTGTTATTAATACATCTGACCACTCAGTGTAAAGTTATATCACACTTGGTATCATAAAAAAAAGAATTTCACTTTGTCCTGTTATATATTGGACTTTTCAAAATGGCCTCCTAAATCATCCACTGAATGAATTTAGCTCTTGATTTTATCCTTGTTGCAAATATCTCATAACAAGCTTCCCAGAGACATCTTCCTTTGGTCGATCTCTTTCTTCAGTGTTGACCAAGAAAAGTTAAGATGGTTTTCTTGAAACCATGTCACTCCCTTTTTATTTTCCTTGTTTACATATATATATATGTGTGTGTATGTGTATATATATACATATATATATATATATATTAAG
>VYZU01081087.1:0-23042 GCA_013401355.1 Ceyx cyanopectus | reverse complement strand
CAAAACCAAACAAATAACAAACAAAAAAACCCAAACCACGAAAAAAAACCCACCACAGTAACAAAAATGCAAAATAAACAAATAAACACCAATAAAACCCCAAGCAAATAACAGGATACCAATTTCCGACTGCATCTATATATATCAAACCATCTCCAAGGCATCATTTGTTAGCAAGTTTCTCAACACAGTTTTGTCTGGTGCCAACTAGCACTTCATAATGCTACCTCCCTCCAGTAAAAGGTCCATGCCCATTTTATTTGCTGGTATAGACTTATCCCTTTGTGTAATTCCATGCATCTCCCTATGAGGTTGCTTTATTTCTCTACATAATAAATGTAATTTTTTTGTTGTTGTGAAATAAGAACTAGAATTTTACCAGCTATCTGATAATTATGTTTGACTTTGAAAAACATTATTGTCTTTGCCAACACTCTAATACCTTTTTTTAAAGCCAGATTTTAATCCAATTAACTTGATCATAGGAAAACTAAAAGGAAAGAAAATAAATGATAAACCATTGTTTTTGTCCAATGTGGAAAGCAAGAATGAAAGACATTGGATCTATAAGGTGCTTTCCCATACAAATTAATCTCCCTGTTTTACCAAGGAAACAAGAACAGTGTATGAATATATCTTCCATGTAGGAGGTAGCCATCAAGAAGTCTTAGAAATGAAGATGGAATACCTGAAGATGAGATAAATTCATTTCTGAGAAAACAAAACATCCTCTTACCAACAGTGGCAAATCAAAACTAAGTATTAGAAACCTTAAATATATCCCCTGGGATCCTTACTTTTCCTCCCACCTCACCTAATAGCTATATAATTTGAGTGATGCTGTTCAGGAATTTTATCACTGAAGCTTTTATAAATTTTTACTGTCAACAGAATATTAGAATATGCAATTTTTCAGAAACAGTGTGTAAGGAAGTATCATTTTCAAGGACTTTTTTTCTATCTCAAAATCATTCCAAGCTGTGAGTTAATTTACCACTTAAGAATGTGTAAAAAAAACCTGGTTCTGAAAGAAAATGTTTTGCAATTATGAAAACAAACATTGGTTTTGACCTGATCCAAAATAGTATCTGTTTTGTTTTATTTTGTCTAGTGAAAATGTTTGCTATTTCACTCTCTCATCTTGTACTAAAATTGGAAAAAAAGTGAGAGAATTTAAAATTTTCATGGTTTGGTGGCTCTTTTCTGCCAGTTCTCTTTTTGAGTCATTCACCTCTGTTTCACTGCCATCAGAGGGAACATAAAGAAACTCCATGAAGTCTTACATATTCAATACATTTTATATGTTTCATAGATTCTATTATGATAAATTATGATAAAGCAAATAATACAGCCTAATAATGATAACAATACAATATGGCAACATCTTAACATCATTCCAGGACGATCAAATTTTTTTTTACTAAAGTCACGTGTTTAAGGTTACAGAAAGATTTATTTTGAGTAACCATATGGAAAATGTAAACACCTATAACCATCACAAAACATGCGTTAGTAAGTGGAGNAGGTCATTCTTTTCTGTTTTTTTCTTTTCTTCTTCCTAATGAATTCCTTTTAAACTTCAGTCCAGTCATGAATTATTGGATATGTGGGCCCTTTTTACAGATGGAACAGCAATGGCACATAATCTATACAGCTGTGCATGCAGTATCTGGCAGAGATCCAGATAGTTTTCTACTTGCCAGTAAGCCACATTTTTGGCTAGAAGAACCACAGTTGTTCCAACTTTATTGGCCCTAATCACACCAATATTTCCACATTGTAGCAACTGGTGCCAAAATCATTCATGTTCATTTCACTCCCTAGCAATGAATGTGATCTAATTTCATAATTGCTCTACGTTATTATATGAAAAATGGTGGTTAAATAAATGTTGCTAACATATAGCTTTTTGTTACCAGCAAACCTCAAGGTAGTTTTCAAAGGAGGTCATTTTTACACCCATTAATAAATAGGGTAACAGATAAAAACAGGTGAAATATGCTCACTAAGTTTACTAAGTTTTTCTTTCTTTCAAAAGGAAAACAAAACAAAAGCAAAACCAAACAAATAACAAACAAAAAAACCCAAACCACGAAAAAAAACCCACCACAGTAACAAAAATGCAAAATAAACAAATAAACACCAATAAAACCCCAAGCAAATAACAGGATACCAATTTCCGACTGCATCTATATATATCAAACCATCTCCAAGGCATCATTTGTTAGCAAGTTTCTCAACACAGTTTTGTCTGGTGCCAACTAGCACTTCATAATGCTACCTCCCTCCAGTAAAAGGTCCATGCCCATTTTATTTGCTGGTATAGACTTATCCCTTTGTGTAATTCCATGCATCTCCCTATGAGGTTGCTTTATTTCTCTACATAATAAATGTAATTTTTTTGTTGTTGTGAAATAAGAACTAGAATTTTACCAGCTATCTGATAATTATGTTTGACTTTGAAAAACATTATTGTCTTTGCCAACACTCTAATACCTTTTTTTAAAGCCAGATTTTAATCCAATTAACTTGATCATAGGAAAACTAAAAGGAAAGAAAATAAATGATAAACCATTGTTTTTGTCCAATGTGGAAAGCAAGAATGAAAGACATTGGATCTATAAGGTGCTTTCCCATACAAATTAATCTCCCTGTTTTACCAAGGAAACAAGAACAGTGTATGAATATATCTTCCATGTAGGAGGTAGCCATCAAGAAGTCTTAGAAATGAAGATGGAATACCTGAAGATGAGATAAATTCATTTCTGAGAAAACAAAACATCCTCTTACCAACAGTGGCAAATCAAAACTAAGTATTAGAAACCTTAAATATATCCCCTGGGATCCTTACTTTTCCTCCCACCTCACCTAATAGCTATATAATTTGAGTGATGCTGTTCAGGAATTTTATCACTGAAGCTTTTATAAATTTTTACTGTCAACAGAATATTAGAATATGCAATTTTTCAGAAACAGTGTGTAAGGAAGTATCATTTTCAAGGACTTTTTTTCTATCTCAAAATCATTCCAAGCTGTGAGTTAATTTACCACTTAAGAATGTGTAAAAAAAACCTGGTTCTGAAAGAAAATGTTTTGCAATTATGAAAACAAACATTGGTTTTGACCTGATCCAAAATAGTATCTGTTTTGTTTTATTTTGTCTAGTGAAAATGTTTGCTATTTCACTCTCTCATCTTGTACTAAAATTGGAAAAAAAGTGAGAGAATTTAAAATTTTCATGGTTTGGTGGCTCTTTTCTGCCAGTTCTCTTTTTGAGTCATTCACCTCTGTTTCACTGCCATCAGAGGGAACATAAAGAAACTCCATGAAGTCTTACATATTCAATACATTTTATATGTTTCATAGATTCTATTATGATAAATTATGATAAAGCAAATAATACAGCCTAATAATGATAACAATACAATATGGCAACATCTTAACATCATTCCAGGACGATCAAATTTTTTTTTACTAAAGTCACGTGTTTAAGGTTACAGAAAGATTTATTTTGAGTAACCATATGGAAAATGTAAACACCTATAACCATCACAAAACATGCGTTAGTAAGTGGAGGCGTTGTCTACTAAGTTCTTTTAGAACATCACACAATTTACCAGCACTTTTCAGGACTCCATTCAAGGCAAATAGTTTTTCTTGCAACACTTCCATTTTGTTCAAACCTAAGCTTGGTTTTGAGCTATGCCAGCTGTATGTGCTAAACTATAAGCACAGTAAATAATTTGTCTAGCATATAACTTTAAATTTTTGAAGTTAAAGATCCAAATGCCAGCAGAAACACAGCCTGACATTATCGCTACCATTTCATCAATTTTTTTCATAGCTACAGGAAAAAAATAAGAGACACACTGAGAGGCTTTTAAAATAAAGAAATTCCCTCATTTCAATAATACAAAAAAAAAAAATTAATTATTTTCTACATTAATTTATACTTGGTTTGCATAAACCAGATAGGGGTTTGTATCTTAAATCTTATGGCTCACACTCATTCCTAATCCTCATTAGAAACAGCACTGTATGTTTTATTTTAGATAGATGCAGAATGTGTGTCTAACATAGAAATACACCATAACCACTTCCAAAATTATGTGAAGATTCAAATTTTTAAGGATGCAATACATGGAGGATGTTAGGTATTGCTATTCTTTTTGCTTAAATCTCAATTCTTTGCAATCAACAGGCATTTTGTCATCAACTTCCTTGAGCATAGGATCAACCCCTCTAGTAGTATTTGGCATCCTTTCTGAGGTTAACCTGAATCATCCATTTCAATGGCCTATTAACCACAGGAGAAATAAACAAAAATATAAGTCCATCTCACAGTTCAAAGAACTGCTTAAATAGGGGTGATTTTACAGAATCTGAGTTTCAGCTAAATGCACCATGAGATTAAAAGAAGGCTTTACAAAAGCAATTGCTTTGCAGGTACTTGATCTGACTGTGACTTTGCGAACTTTGCTGTACGTTTACACACTCTGTGGCTTTAAGTATCTCTGAAGTACTGTATGGTAATAATTAGCAGCCAGAGGCAAAATAATCAGTGTTAGTTTCATTTAATGCTAAAGCCAAAACAGGTATATTTTCTCTTGGCTGAAATGTCAGACCTTATCTGCATTATTCTGAGATCAGATGGAAAAAATGTGCCTTTAAACATAGTTCTGAATAAGACTCCACCATCTGTAAACATGTTAATCTGAATGTAAGCTATGCCTTCTAGTGGATAGAGAGGTACATTTGAAATATGCAGACTGAGTTAATATTTCAGCATTACTGATTTATGAGGAAACACTAAAAAATAAATCAGAATTAAAATTAACAAGTTGAATCAATATTGAATTAATTTAGGTAAATATTAATATTTTAGCTTGGCTACATTCATGGGAATTTTTGAGTGGAAAGATATTGCTAATGTTTCTGAGCAAAAATTTTTAAAGAGTGAATACAAATCAGAGAAGGTGTTTCCATAAGGCCCATCATGTCATGTGAACACTTTCACTTTCCATAACTTAAGACCTCTTTTGGCATCTAATGCTTCTTAAAAAAAGGTTGCTCTTAACTCTTTTGTGAGCACTTCAGATCTCATCCATGCACATTAGAAAAGCTACAAGGATGTGCAAATCTTCCCCCATGTGTTTCCAATGATACATGTGCTTTGTTTTCCTCCCCATCACAACACAGGAGTAATTTTCCATCTTCTACTTGCCAAGGTGTCATCTAAATTCTGGTAAGTGGACAGGGAAGGATGTTAAACAGCCAACTTCTGTTTTATTGGTTTTGTTGTTTGCAGAGCTGAACATTAGAAATGCCCAAACAGATCAGATTTCTTTCTTTAAATTTTGAAAGAAAGAAAAAAATCGTTCTTCTCAGACCTTGTATGACAAATTTCAACAAGGAGTGAATTTTTATGGTCAAATTACAAAACCCTGAAAAAAGCAGTTTATAATGGAAACGCTGATACAACCGTAACTAGGGTATTGCAATTGCATCACTATAAGAAAATTGGTTTAGATAATATACCATTCTAGAATGACTGCAGATCTAAATGATCCTGCATCTCCATAAATCTAAGCTAACTCAGTAATTCAAAATTACTAAGATTTAAGTTTAGTACCAATAAGCAATAATCTTATGGCTATTGCTATAATAACCGTTGGTCTGTGCTCCTTTATTTCACAGCAGGTGGTCTTTGGGTTGGTTTGTAGTCTGAATGAAAATACTCCCAACTAATTCAAAACTAATTTCTGAAGTTGAGAAGAGGCACATTTCCAAACTTTCTTACAGTTCCCTTGCACTAATAGAGAGCTTGTTTTTTTGGTGTTGTTTTGGTTTTCTTTCTTTTCCCATTTCACTTTAATCAGTACCTAAGCATATTGTCCCTTTTTGCACTGTTTTATACTAATATATTATATGATGACAGCTGACTCATGTATTTCTACAAACTGTCAAGGAAAATACACTGAGGAACACAGAAACTCCTCTAAAAACACTGTGTGTCTTTACATCATCTTGCTTCCTGCCCACATCCCCTATACACCCAAATACTAAAATCTCACTCTTGAGTCCCCTGTCAGACTTGCCAGACTCGTGTGGGTGTGACTTTAGTGACTGATTCAGGCCAGCAGCAAGTAAGAAGAAAATCAGACTAATAAAACCTAATCCCACAATTCACCAGAGCATGAAATCTCCTTTTCTTTGGACTATAACAGAAGAACACTCAACCTTCCTTTCACATAAGGGTAAGACATGTCCCCTTCTGCCACAGGCTTTATTTTGTTGATAAGAAGTCTGGTGGTACCTTGTCTTTGTGTAAGGCAGGGTCCTGAGTTTGACATGCAGTATTAAGTTTTGATCTGGAGATATTTTGTTTCCCACAGAAGCCTCTGTCAAAATACCAGGGTCTACTAACCATCCATCCATGGTCTGCCTATATACATTTTTGGCACTTCTGCTCTAGATTGATCATCTTGGCCATATTATGTAGATTGGATTTGGAATGTTCATTCTCCTGTCCCTTCCTCATGGGATGGATGGCCTTATTGCCACCAGTGTCTCCATCATCTTCTTCCAGAGTGACATGAGAAGACAATTGTTCCCATCCCTTCCCACCCCTTCTTCTCTGCAGGTCTGTCAGATGCAAAAAGAACAGGCACTACCTGCAGGCTACAGTTATTACTTTCACTAGGATCAAGAAAGAAACTTTTGATAAACTAGCTCAGATATTTAACCCTTCAAGAGCAGAAATAAATTAAAACAAAACAAAAAAACTAATGGAAATGAGCTCATGGGATAAGCCAGCATCTAAACTCTGCTAGGGTCTGCCCCTAAGTCTGTCTTGCAAGGGGATCCTTAACTAGTGAGAAACCCAATAAGGCAGTTAATACTTTGTTCAATAAAGACAAAACAAATCTACCAGCTACAAACCAAAGTACTACTGCAAAATTTTTAACGATTGAGTTAATTTTTGGGTTAATTCAATTTTTACAAATCAAAATATTAGGCCATTTTTGGACACTGGCACTGCTTTTCAAATCTCTGAAGGCTTAGTTCCTCCAACTCTTTATCCAAGCTTGAATGTTAGTAGACCTTGTTTGACTCCATGGGAAGAGTTGAAGAATTAACAGTCAGGCACCTCTATTAAAAGAGGACTCATTCTCTTAATCTGTGCTGCTTTCTCTCCTTGCTGACTTTAGACTTTATCCTTTTGTCTGTTCCTTCTTTTCTCCATAACAGGATGAAAAATTGCAGGGGGATTGGGAGTGTAAACAGAGAAAATACTATATAAGATCAATACAAAATCACAAGCAGGAAATTTGTGCAGAAAAAGTCTACATAATAGCCAAAATGAATGGCAGAGAAACCTCTAGGCTGGGATATGCTCCTATGCATCATCTTTTCATTCTCAATAATGGAGACATTTACAAAGACCAACTGTCAGTGACTAGCTTGTGAGCAAGAGTCTGAATTCATCAAATAAAAAGACAAATTTTCTAGTGATGGAAAACCACAACTCTGTTGACTTCAAATCAAACCATGCCAGCTTGTGAATTTATCCCAAACTGCTAGCTTGGTTCTCTTCAGTAATGACCTTGAATAGACTTAGATTGGTGTGAAAGAGATGAAAAATGGTCTGTAGCCTGTTATCAGCGCATTTCCCTACTCCCAGCCTTTAATCCCCTGAGAGTAGCAGAAGTGAAAAGGTTTCAAACTTCTTATGAAAATATTTTTCCACCATGCCTGTTCCCTAGCCCTGTCTGTTCTCCTTTCTCTCTGCATAAGCAGTTTTAGACTTTATTTAAGTGTCGCATTTCCAAGTGTTCACGACTCTGTACAAAGCTCGTCACACATCACTCATGCCTTATTTCACGGGTTGAGCTGGTNTATACCATTCTAGAATGACTGCAGATCTAAATGATCCTGCATCTCCATAAATCTAAGCTAACTCAGTAATTCAAAATTACTAAGATTTAAGTTTAGTACCAATAAGCAATAATCTTATGGCTATTGCTATAATAACCGTTGGTCTGTGCTCCTTTATTTCACAGCAGGTGGTCTTTGGGTTGGTTTGTAGTCTGAATGAAAATACTCCCAACTAATTCAAAACTAATTTCTGAAGTTGAGAAGAGGCACATTTCCAAACTTTCTTACAGTTCCCTTGCACTAATAGAGAGCTTGTTTTTTTGGTGTTGTTTTGGTTTTCTTTCTTTTCCCATTTCACTTTAATCAGTACCTAAGCATATTGTCCCTTTTTGCACTGTTTTATACTAATATATTATATGATGACAGCTGACTCATGTATTTCTACAAACTGTCAAGGAAAATACACTGAGGAACACAGAAACTCCTCTAAAAACACTGTGTGTCTTTACATCATCTTGCTTCCTGCCCACATCCCCTATACACCCAAATACTAAAATCTCACTCTTGAGTCCCCTGTCAGACTTGCCAGACTCGTGTGGGTGTGACTTTAGTGACTGATTCAGGCCAGCAGCAAGTAAGAAGAAAATCAGACTAATAAAACCTAATCCCACAATTCACCAGAGCATGAAATCTCCTTTTCTTTGGACTATAACAGAAGAACACTCAACCTTCCTTTCACATAAGGGTAAGACATGTCCCCTTCTGCCACAGGCTTTATTTTGTTGATAAGAAGTCTGGTGGTACCTTGTCTTTGTGTAAGGCAGGGTCCTGAGTTTGACATGCAGTATTAAGTTTTGATCTGGAGATATTTTGTTTCCCACAGAAGCCTCTGTCAAAATACCAGGGTCTACTAACCATCCATCCATGGTCTGCCTATATACATTTTTGGCACTTCTGCTCTAGATTGATCATCTTGGCCATATTATGTAGATTGGATTTGGAATGTTCATTCTCCTGTCCCTTCCTCATGGGATGGATGGCCTTATTGCCACCAGTGTCTCCATCATCTTCTTCCAGAGTGACATGAGAAGACAATTGTTCCCATCCCTTCCCACCCCTTCTTCTCTGCAGGTCTGTCAGATGCAAAAAGAACAGGCACTACCTGCAGGCTACAGTTATTACTTTCACTAGGATCAAGAAAGAAACTTTTGATAAACTAGCTCAGATATTTAACCCTTCAAGAGCAGAAATAAATTAAAACAAAACAAAAAAACTAATGGAAATGAGCTCATGGGATAAGCCAGCATCTAAACTCTGCTAGGGTCTGCCCCTAAGTCTGTCTTGCAAGGGGATCCTTAACTAGTGAGAAACCCAATAAGGCAGTTAATACTTTGTTCAATAAAGACAAAACAAATCTACCAGCTACAAACCAAAGTACTACTGCAAAATTTTTAACGATTGAGTTAATTTTTGGGTTAATTCAATTTTTACAAATCAAAATATTAGGCCATTTTTGGACACTGGCACTGCTTTTCAAATCTCTGAAGGCTTAGTTCCTCCAACTCTTTATCCAAGCTTGAATGTTAGTAGACCTTGTTTGACTCCATGGGAAGAGTTGAAGAATTAACAGTCAGGCACCTCTATTAAAAGAGGACTCATTCTCTTAATCTGTGCTGCTTTCTCTCCTTGCTGACTTTAGACTTTATCCTTTTGTCTGTTCCTTCTTTTCTCCATAACAGGATGAAAAATTGCAGGGGGATTGGGAGTGTAAACAGAGAAAATACTATATAAGATCAATACAAAATCACAAGCAGGAAATTTGTGCAGAAAAAGTCTACATAATAGCCAAAATGAATGGCAGAGAAACCTCTAGGCTGGGATATGCTCCTATGCATCATCTTTTCATTCTCAATAATGGAGACATTTACAAAGACCAACTGTCAGTGACTAGCTTGTGAGCAAGAGTCTGAATTCATCAAATAAAAAGACAAATTTTCTAGTGATGGAAAACCACAACTCTGTTGACTTCAAATCAAACCATGCCAGCTTGTGAATTTATCCCAAACTGCTAGCTTGGTTCTCTTCAGTAATGACCTTGAATAGACTTAGATTGGTGTGAAAGAGATGAAAAATGGTCTGTAGCCTGTTATCAGCGCATTTCCCTACTCCCAGCCTTTAATCCCCTGAGAGTAGCAGAAGTGAAAAGGTTTCAAACTTCTTATGAAAATATTTTTCCACCATGCCTGTTCCCTAGCCCTGTCTGTTCTCCTTTCTCTCTGCATAAGCAGTTTTAGACTTTATTTAAGTGTCGCATTTCCAAGTGTTCACGACTCTGTACAAAGCTCGTCACACATCACTCATGCCTTATTTCACGGGTTGAGCTGGTAATTAGCATATTTCACAATTAGCCAGTGTATTTGCTTTGCTAATTTCATTCCATGATGAAGGTGCTAACTTGGCGTGAAGCTGTAATGTACTGGTTGATTTATTAAGCTTTCTCTGATGGATGAAAATCACATGCTGTGCCTTTACTGTCGGGGAAAGTTAACAACATCCATTTGTAAGAGATGGTATTTGAAAAGTGATGTTGGTGTGATTGAATGTGTGAATCTGTAATGAAGCCAAGTCAGATATCTCCTTCCCGATAAAACAGTATTCAACTTCTGTGGTGGCTCCTTCTCGACAAGGGGCTTTTCTGCCCAGATTCCTCCCCTAAAGTATGCAAGCACCAAATACTTATCAGGTATTTAGCACTCAGGTTTCTGCAGATGGAACTGAACAGCTGTAGAAGAGTTAAGTGCCTAAACCCTCTAAAAGCCTGCATCTTTCAATTTGCTGTTCTTTTCTTAATGAAGCTGCATATAAAATGCATAGTTGACCAATCAGTTGAATTATATGTCAGACCACAGGCTTTCAAGTAGTGTTTTTAAAGAAGAACTCCCTGGTCCATGAACTCTGGCTGTGAAACCTGACATATTTATGTCCACATATTTATCATCTTTACAAACGAACATTTGACTCTGTGGCTAAATATTAAACTAAACAGTGGAAGGGCCCATTATTTGTCCACAGAACCCATGGGTATTCTGCCATGTCCATTTTATGACACTCCCTTTTTCTTAGAAAAAGAAAAAAAGAGANGATGGCCTTATTGCCACCAGTGTCTCCATCATCTTCTTCCAGAGTGACATGAGAAGACAATTGTTCCCATCCCTTCCCACCCCTTCTTCTCTGCAGGTCTGTCAGATGCAAAAAGAACAGGCACTACCTGCAGGCTACAGTTATTACTTTCACTAGGATCAAGAAAGAAACTTTTGATAAACTAGCTCAGATATTTAACCCTTCAAGAGCAGAAATAAATTAAAACAAAACAAAAAAACTAATGGAAATGAGCTCATGGGATAAGCCAGCATCTAAACTCTGCTAGGGTCTGCCCCTAAGTCTGTCTTGCAAGGGGATCCTTAACTAGTGAGAAACCCAATAAGGCAGTTAATACTTTGTTCAATAAAGACAAAACAAATCTACCAGCTACAAACCAAAGTACTACTGCAAAATTTTTAACGATTGAGTTAATTTTTGGGTTAATTCAATTTTTACAAATCAAAATATTAGGCCATTTTTGGACACTGGCACTGCTTTTCAAATCTCTGAAGGCTTAGTTCCTCCAACTCTTTATCCAAGCTTGAATGTTAGTAGACCTTGTTTGACTCCATGGGAAGAGTTGAAGAATTAACAGTCAGGCACCTCTATTAAAAGAGGACTCATTCTCTTAATCTGTGCTGCTTTCTCTCCTTGCTGACTTTAGACTTTATCCTTTTGTCTGTTCCTTCTTTTCTCCATAACAGGATGAAAAATTGCAGGGGGATTGGGAGTGTAAACAGAGAAAATACTATATAAGATCAA
Source organism: Ceyx cyanopectus (assembly GCA_013401355.1). Taxonomy (NCBI): domain Eukaryota; kingdom Metazoa; phylum Chordata; class Aves; order Coraciiformes; family Alcedinidae; genus Ceyx; species Ceyx cyanopectus. The sequence goes on along the minus strand of VYZU01081087.1, from coordinate 11,261 downwards.
TACAAAATCACAAGCAGGAAATTTGTGCAGAAAAAGTCTACATAATAGCCAAAATGAATGGCAGAGAAACCTCTAGGCTGGGATATGCTCCTATGCATCATCTTTTCATTCTCAATAATGGAGACATTTACAAAGACCAACTGTCAGTGACTAGCTTGTGAGCAAGAGTCTGAATTCATCAAATAAAAAGACAAATTTTCTAGTGATGGAAAACCACAACTCTGTTGACTTCAAATCAAACCATGCCAGCTTGTGAATTTATCCCAAACTGCTAGCTTGGTTCTCTTCAGTAATGACCTTGAATAGACTTAGATTGGTGTGAAAGAGATGAAAAATGGTCTGTAGCCTGTTATCAGCGCATTTCCCTACTCCCAGCCTTTAATCCCCTGAGAGTAGCAGAAGTGAAAAGGTTTCAAACTTCTTATGAAAATATTTTTCCACCATGCCTGTTCCCTAGCCCTGTCTGTTCTCCTTTCTCTCTGCATAAGCAGTTTTAGACTTTATTTAAGTGTCGCATTTCCAAGTGTTCACGACTCTGTACAAAGCTCGTCACACATCACTCATGCCTTATTTCACGGGTTGAGCTGGTAATTAGCATATTTCACAATTAGCCAGTGTATTTGCTTTGCTAATTTCATTCCATGATGAAGGTGCTAACTTGGCGTGAAGCTGTAATGTACTGGTTGATTTATTAAGCTTTCTCTGATGGATGAAAATCACATGCTGTGCCTTTACTGTCGGGGAAAGTTAACAACATCCATTTGTAAGAGATGGTATTTGAAAAGTGATGTTGGTGTGATTGAATGTGTGAATCTGTAATGAAGCCAAGTCAGATATCTCCTTCCCGATAAAACAGTATTCAACTTCTGTGGTGGCTCCTTCTCGACAAGGGGCTTTTCTGCCCAGATTCCTCCCCTAAAGTATGCAAGCACCAAATACTTATCAGGTATTTAGCACTCAGGTTTCTGCAGATGGAACTGAACAGCTGTAGAAGAGTTAAGTGCCTAAACCCTCTAAAAGCCTGCATCTTTCAATTTGCTGTTCTTTTCTTAATGAAGCTGCATATAAAATGCATAGTTGACCAATCAGTTGAATTATATGTCAGACCACAGGCTTTCAAGTAGTGTTTTTAAAGAAGAACTCCCTGGTCCATGAACTCTGGCTGTGAAACCTGACATATTTATGTCCACATATTTATCATCTTTACAAACGAACATTTGACTCTGTGGCTAAATATTAAACTAAACAGTGGAAGGGCCCATTATTTGTCCACAGAACCCATGGGTATTCTGCCATGTCCATTTTATGACACTCCCTTTTTCTTAGAAAAAGAAAAAAAGAGACTGACCAACTACAAGATGTCTGTTGGAAATAGTCCTTGGCCATTGGTAACCCAGAACTGTACAAGGTCAATTAATTTGAGATAATGAAGGTACTGTTTGGTTCAGTACAGCTAGTTTTCCAGACTGCTAAACACATGGGATCTCCCTACAGCTGATGAAAAGACATGGTATGTCTACAGCTCAAATCAACAAGTCTATAAGGTGTTTCCTAAGACACCAAAACTTAAAGGAACACATGGCTGTGGTTTAGAATTTTGGCATAAAAACGTAGCTATAGGTTACTCATCATCTTCTCTATACCAGAACTCGCATGTGTTTCTCTAAAATGTGAAAACAAAGAAAAGTAAAGAAGAAAAATAATAAGATAAATTAGCCAAGAATAGAACAACCCCAGAATAGGGATTAATTTTCTTTAGGTAGATACTAAAATTACACATATGAAGTCAGCATAAGCTGCTCCTCTTCATATTTTGTTCTGATTTTTCTGCATCTCTATTCTCTTTATGTGGGGTTCAGCTTTGCTTTGTAAAGCTATACACCAATATGATAAGAGTATTAATGAAAACAAAAATTTGGATACAGGAATGAAATGAAAGCAAAATCTTGAATCTATGTATGCTCCTAAGCATGTATGTACCTTGCCAATTGAGCACGTGCTTAACTGCTATCAACTCCAGCAGCTTAAAAATACAGGCAGATTCAGAATATGTTGTTTTCCTGCTAAAGTGCTTGCTTCTTGCACCTGCTCTTGAATTATGTTAGCAGGTTTAGGAACCAGGGCACTGCTTTCCTACACAATTGACAATGGTTTAACCTGGACATAACCAATCTTTCTGAGATAAAAAGCCAGGAAAATATATTGTAAAAAGAACATTACTGACCTTACTGACTTTGGACTGCCCTTCCACTCCTGCCATCAAAATGCATTCTTGTGTCCCTTCCCTTTCTCCTCTATAAGCACCTCACCCTTATGCCTTCAACCTCCTTTTATTCCTTGGCTCAAGCCGATTTTGTAACTCAGCAGAAGGCAGGAGCTGCTGCTTCACACACATTTTGCCTCAGTGTGAGCCCCCAGTTCACACTTCCAGCTGAGCTTAGAGACTACAATCATTAATTATTGTTACTCGTGTTGTTGTTTATGCTCCAAGAGCTGCTTTTTAACCCCAGAAGAGTTACAAGAAGCTTAAGATATGCCATTTGGCCAACCTTATATCATCAAAGAGTATGTATAATTCAGTACATTAAAAGACACCTTGACTTTTTTTTTTTTCATGTTTTTTTAAGCTCCTGCTTAATTTATCAATATAAAACCTGTTTTAAACTGGACAATACCTACCTACCATAATGGAAAGCTTTTCTGTAGATTAGGTCAAATGCAACCTTTTGGAAACATATACTCAATATCTGCTTAATTAATCTAATGTATCAAACTGCCATGTATATGGTGAATTATGGGACATGATATGGATAGTTGTGGGGTTTTTTTGCCAAAAATTTTCAGATTTGCAACAAGCCTTAATATTGTTTCTGCATTTAGCAGACAAGTAAGATACCTTCTCCCTGTATTTTACATATATATATATGTAAAGGGGCTGTTTATGTCCTTCACATTTTTCATTTGTTAAGTCTAGAGAAGAGAAGGCTGAGAGGAGACCTTATTGATCTCTACAGCTACTTGTAGGTTGTGGTTAAGTGGGTGTTGGTATCTTCTCCCAAATAACTAGTGATAGGACAAGAGGAAATGGGCTTAACATGCACCAGGAGTGGTTTAGGTTGAATATTATGAAATTTTTATTTTACTGAGAGAGTGGTGAGGCCTGGGAACAGGCTGCCCAGGGAGGGAGTGGAATCACCATTCCTGGAAGTGTTTAAAAACATCTGGATGTGGCACTTCAGGACACAGTGTAGTGGTCATGGTAATGTTTAGTAGACTTGATGATCTTGGAGACCATTTCCAACTTTAATGATTCTATTATTCTATGATTGTATGATTCTGTTGTAACTGATTTCCTTATTACAGTTTCAAATCTCCTCTCCATGTGGGTACTGACTTACCACTGAGGCAGCCAACATGTGAGAATGAAAGTTCAGGTGTTAGTCACCTTGGTAATTCCTCTTAGTCCAATCACTGGATGTGAAAGCAGGTTTCCCAGCAGCAGTTCCCTGAACTGGTGGGATCAGTGATGTCCACGAAGCTTTGCCATCATCTTGCTGAAGAACCCTAAGCTATTAAAATGAGGCTAACTCCAAGGTGTTCTATGTTATCAGCTCAGGTGGGTGGATGCTGGAGCCCAAGATTGCAAATGACTAGGAGACACATCTGAAATTACCATGTAGCTGATATCTGTTAGGAGATCGACTTAGTGACTACTCTTACTGTAGGACACCAGCACTGAACAGAAGCCCTTTTGTATTTCTCCTGCACAAGATATAATACTTGAAGCTGCATCAGAGAACAGAGCTTGAGAGAGCAGTTCATGAGACCCTGCTAGTTTATTAATGATCCCAAAATTTGAAGCTTGGAGCTTCCACCAGCTGGAAGCAAGGCTGATGATAGAAGGTAATAAGGAACATTCATAATCCAATACATAGGGAACTGGATTAAGTCAAGGAAGCAGAAACGGATGAGAGTGCCTACCTGATGGGATAGAGACATATTAATACATATATATAGCATAACAAAGCAGCACACATAAACTCAGCTTCTTTAAGGCCTGGGTTCTGCTTTCTGTCCTCACTTCCCTTCACTGAATAGTCACAGAGCACTCTCTTGCTCAGCATGTCAGCATGACCCTTTTGAAAAGACGAGTTACCTGTTTCAGTTCCAGTCACTGATAACATTGTCTCTTCATTCTCTATACATAACTGAAGTGTTGTGTTTGGACCTCCTCAGATTCCCTGCAACACATCAGCTGGCTTATACAGATTTTTTTTTAAAATCCTTAGATATTAGTCACACAACTCAATAGTTTATTGCTCAGATGTTTAACTCCCTCATGCCCCAACCATCACCCCAGTATTTAATCTCTCAGTGCTTTAGGCTTGCATTATTTTAGTGTCATTACAACTTAGAGAGATGGGATGTATTACACAATAGCACAGTGGGACTTATTGACAGATAAGACAGATGATTCTGGAAAGTAACCCTCCAGTAAGACAGGTGAACCCATATGTCTGTTGGGGTAGAAGTAGTTTGGTCATTCAATCTACCAGGGTAGATTGATACAGAAAGGGTTATCAATCATTAGAACAGGCTGACCAGGGTAGTGGTGAAGTCACCATATATGCAGGTACTTAAAAGACATTTATATGTGGAGTTAAGGAACATGATTTATTACAGACAAGGCAAGTGGCTTTCGGCGAGGTGTTATGGAAAGAAACAACAAAGGAAGGTCCTGACACTTCTACTGACTGTGACTCAGTTCACCTACTGCCCATGAGCCACAATTTCTCTGTTGCCTGTAAATTCGTGCTGATGCCACTAGATGGTGCTTTTAACCTCTGGAAAAATCTGCAGTGCTCACAAGCACAGGTTTTTTTTTTCATTACACAGTAACTCTAGAGGTCTGGGGCAGAGGGATTTTTGCAGAAGAGAAAATTTATCCCGCATGAGGCGATACACAGATATAGCAGTAAAAAAGATAACTTCTGTACTGCCTTCTTTCAGCAATATTGTTACACTTGTGATCCTGAAGCAAAATACACTCCCTAGGTACCCTGACAGCTGCTGACAGTAAGGGACAATCTGGTCTGCAAAAGCAGTGCCTTTCAACGATGGCACTGGCCAGACTCCATCAGGGCTGCACAGGCTGGAGGACTCACAGCTCTGGATCAGCCCTGGAAAGGCTGCATGTATGCAGATTTCCCTGGAAGCATTGGTCCTTGTGTTTCCAGACCATCTGGCTCCTGGCTCGGACACCAACCGGTGGGATGCAGGTGTTTGGGCAGCCTGGTGAGAGAGCTGGCCCATAAGCCAGGCAGTTTTGAGGATCCAGCATATTAGTGAAGCCACCAATCTCACATGTCCCAGGGAGCACAGCCATCCATCAGCTGCATGTACAGTAAGAAAAAACTCCACTTCTGCTGTTATTTGGTATGAGGCAAGTAATATGTAAAAGCACTGTTGATTTCTGCTCAAGTCTCACCTTTTTTCTTAGATGTTCTGGCTAACTGATGTTTATTGTCCCCAGCCTCTCTGGGCAGAAGAGAAGATAAAATAAGGACAAGTCTTATGAGGAGTGATTGAGGGAACCCGTGTTGTTTAGTGTGGAGAAAAAGGATGCTCAAGGGAGACTTTCTCACTCTCTACAACTCACTGTGAAGAGGTTGTAGCAAGGTGAGGGTTGGCCTCTTCTCCCAGGTAACAAGGGATAGGACAAGAGGAAATGGCCTCAAATTGCAACAGAGGATGTATAGGTTGGTCATTAGGTAAAACTTCTTCACTGAAAGGATTGTTAAGTAGCAAAATAGGTTGCCCAGGAATGTAGTGGTGTCACCATCCCTGGAGGTATTTAAAAGACATGTGCATGAGGTCTTTAGGGACATGGTTTAGTGGTGGGATTGTTGGACTAGATGAACTTACAGGTCTTTTTCAACTGAAACAGTTCTATGATTCTGTGATTCTATATTGCAAAGTTTAAATTAGAGGGCTGATACGGTGTGGGCCCATCATTTTTACTTTGCATGGGCAGTTCCATATTTGAAGAAAATATGACACCTCTTTTACAAATCATTGTACCGCAGTATTTGACAGCAATCTGGCCTGTGTCACCATTTGAGAAAGTTTGATGAAACTGAATATTTTGCTGCTGTTTGTTACAGAGCAGCTGAAGTAGATACTAAAGTTGTGATGGCTGAAAGTGTCATCTTAATTTGATTAGTGTCTCCTGGAAAGTATAAAGAATTTCTGATAATAATAGTATAGAGCTGCATTAACTACAGTGATATAAGAACAGCTACTAAAGGCTTCATCATGCTCAGGTGACACTCTGTAGTCTCAGATGACCTCTGTTAAATCAAGATAGCTTCCATTAGATAATACATGTTGGCTAGTGGACTTGTTATCTTTTGCAGATAATTTTCATTTTCAGTCTCAGGAGTAAATACCAAAAAAAAAATTGTTGATGTTCAAGAGTTCTTCATTATCTGTTATATTTTACAGAGGGAAACACTTTCGTTTACTGACAAAGTTCAGTGTTGCTTTGATACTTTACTCTCAGTTTCATGTCATTTTTCTTCTTTCAGACAAATTATGAAAAACATTATTTATAGAAATAACACAAAATATACTGCTATTTTAAAGATATCCTGATCACAACCCAAAAATTAAGACTGTTGCTATTGACTTCAGAATTTCATACGTTTATAAAGACAGCTAAGATTGTTACAACTTCAAATTTATTTTGTAAAATACAACAATGATTTTTTTTTTTCAATATACAAATGTATTATACCAAACACTCCTCAAACTGCTTGAGAACAGATCTTCCATAAGGACAACCAGTCTTGACGTAAGGGCACCAAGATGAACTACCAGGAATGTTCAATCTTCTCCTTTAAATACATGTGCACTTCTCTGATGTGATTTGCCTGGTTTCATCTTACAACCTTTACTCATTGTTATTCCTTTCTCAGTTGAAATTGAAGGAAATTCCATTGAGGACGACTGTACATTAATTTACCAGAACTAGGTTATAGACCTCACAATATATTCAAGTCAACTTCTTAGGATAGCAACAAAGGATGCCTTAATGAGATACTTCTTGTTTTATGTTGGATTTTTCCATGGTAAGAAGAAACGTTTACATGGTAAAGACAAAGCCACTATTGTACATTACAAATTCAAATAACAGTAATATTATTTTCTGGCTCCAGATTTATGTTTCCATCTGGATGAAGTGACTTGGCAACCAAAAGCATAAGCTTTGTTTCAATTCCTGGTATCAACAAGTACCCTTAAGGCATATTAGGGAGGTATGACAAAAATCTAGTGAATGCCAAAAGCAGTGAAGCTTATTTATTGTCTTGCCAGCATGAGAGAAATATAATCTGCATTTTGTAAGCTTGAATATAGAACAAGCCCTGGCATTGCAAGCCACTGTCAGTCAGGAGGAACTTCCTACTTCTGTCCAGAATATATTTCATTTTATGCCAATTTATTTTTACAGTGTGGTTTAGTGAATAGAGGATTAAGCACAATGGTGTGGCATAAAACAACATATGTGTACACTTCATATACACAAGTTCTTACTCCACACCATTGCGCTTAGCCCATCTTTCTCTGAGTAATGGATTACTGAGTTCACCTCAGAGCTTTCTTGGACATTATTTTTATTGTCCTAAAAGTGACTTGGAAGAGTTTAAAAACCTCATGGCTTTTCAAGCCCTCCATCCAGGTGTCTTTGTATCAGAGGCCTTAGCACCCTGACAGAATTGAGTCTTCATTGATGATTTCGGCATAATTTGTATCAAATTCTGCTTCAAATAAGACATGGAAACATTTAGTATTAATTTAGTAGACAATAATGAATAAGACATTCCACACTGGATCTTCTGCTTTTGATTGGGTTTGTTTGTCATTTAAGCTCTTCATTTCAATTCTGCTTCCACAACTTCATTTTTCAGTATCAGATATCTGTGTTCTGGTTTTCAGTGGCCAAGGAAGCATGGTCAGAGCAAAAGGTGTACTGAAGCTTGAAGATATCAGTGGATAGATGAGGCTTGAAATGTGGATTTTACAACAGATCTTTTGAGACCTTTTTAAGAGAAACCCATCAGCTGTCTGATGTCATCTTAGGGCTCCCAAGAATTTTGTCATGTGTCCTAGAGCAGCACTGAATGATGAAGATATCACATAACCAGCCATGGGTTTGTACTGGCTGAGCAACTGCTGTCTAAGCTGGTTCTTGTCTTGTAATAGTTCCAGGTGTTGACTTTTTTTTTTTTTTTTAACTTTGGTTATGTACAAGAATGACCTTACTTGTTTCATTAAGGGTGGGGAGACATTTGCTTGACAGAGCCCAAGGTTTTCTTTGAGCACTTTTGAAAAGTCTAAGGTGTGTCTGAGAGTCCTGCCTCAGAGCCCAGTTAAGAACTTAACGCTGAGGCTGTTTAGTACTGTCTCAGAACCCTGGCAGATGGGCTTACAATGAACACGTTTGTGTCTGTCACAGAACCCAGCTATGGGGTTCCCACCAAAACAGCAGTCACCTGTCTCATAGACTGATTAAGGACTTGTGCTAAGACAGTTTCAAAGTTAAACAGATGGGTTTGATTTATTAAAACAACAGAGAAGTTTGGAATTGCTGTTGATAAAGACACCGACTGCAAAAGGATTGAGCTCAAGTGACAAATTCTCGGGTAAGATCCAATGCAGTTGGAGGTGACGGACTGAGTTACAGCACTGATAGATATAGGAATAAGAGGTATACTGGAGAGTGAAGGTGAAATTCTAACTGAGAAGGCATCCCTGTCTTGGGTGGAGGAAGAGGACCACAGCCTGCCAACAGTCTCTGATAAACTTTTCATTCTCCTCTACCCAAGAGGTGTATTTCCACTGTAACTTTTACATCCTAATGCTGCCTGTCCTTGCCTTCTAGTTGACGTTTAGCATAACTTGAGTGGTGAGTGGTGAGAAAGCTAGTCAGTTATGCTTATCATGTACTCCTTGAGGCTCCTTACCATACTCATAAATTTAATATTAATATTAACGTGCTTAAGGTAAAGGTCTCTGCTTGGTCTTTCCTTCAAGGTTTATTTGTGCCTATTGTTTTAACAAAAATGAGTAGTCTTACCTTCACAAGGCTCCCTTTTTCAGCAGGGAAAGACTTGCACCTATTAGAATAAGTCTAGAGGTCCCTTTATGTGAGACCTTCTATAAGAAAAGTGGAGAGAGACTTTTTACCAGGGCCTGTAGTGACAGAAAAAAAAAAAAAAAGCAATGGTTTTAAACTGAAACAGAGTAGATTTAGATAAGATACAAAAACGACATTTTTTTATAATGAGGGTCTTGAGACACTAAAACAGATTTCCCAGGAAAGTGGGGATGTCGTATTATTGGAGGTATTCAGAGTCAGGTTGAATAAGGTTTAAGAAACTTAATCTAGTGCAAAAAGATCCCTGGCCATGGTAGATAATATTTAAAGGTCTGTTCCAGCCCAAACCATTCTACAATTCTATAAGGGAATGTGTGAGATAGAAGGTTCTTTTGAGAAAGAAAGAGACCAACAGTGGAAGAATACGGCATACTACAACCTCACAGTATCATCAGCTGTTCAGAGCAGACAAAGATAAGAAGGGGTAAAAGTCATTTTCTCACAGGAATAGCTTCCTGAAATTGTCCACTGCTCTTATTATCCATATTTTCATCCCTAAGATCCCCTTCACATTCCTGGAGCTTCCTTCAAACCCACATTTCATCCTTGAAAACTCCATGGATCCTTCTTGTGACTCATCATCATATCTATCTCCATAAAAAACTTCACACTTCTTCTGTTACCATCATAAAATGCAATTTTGCCTAAGACGTATCAAATCAGCTCTGTTACAAGACATAGGGAAAGATTTAAGATGCCACAACAGCCTTAAAGTAATGACTAACAGTTGCAAACATGTTATTTCAAGTAAATGCAAGTGTTCATGAACATCTGTATTTGTACGTGTGCATGCACAGTGGGGTGCATGATAGAGCCTACATGGTAGACACCAATACTGCTTGAACACTTGTCTTTCCTTTCTAATTAAGTATTAAGTAGTAAAAGAATTAACTTAAAATGGCTTCTACAGCTGTTTGACATTTCTCTTTATAACAAAACCCAGATCATTGTGTCTGGACTTATACGTTCATTTCATTTAAAAAAGAGACTGATCTCAGTTTGGAAGAAAATGTAGTTTGTCTAAGGCTATGTATCCGTGAGGCTTTACTGCTGCCTGGTGGGGGTTCAGGAGCTCTGAAGCCTGCACTGACTTCACTGAAAAGCACTTTTCTCTACTTCCTTTAGCCAGAATCTTTTTGGGTGTGTTTTTGTTTGTTTGTTTGTTTGCTTTCTGAATCTTCTATAAGTATTTTCTAAAGCTGGNCCCTGAATATCTCCAGGGATGGGGCCTCAGCCACCTCCCTGGGAAGCCTATTCCACTGTTTTACCACCCTCAAGGTAAAGAACTTCTTCCTGATGTCCTTATGTGTCAGCTAGTTAAGTGTTTTCAGACAGAAAAATATGTAGCTAAATATGTAGCTACGGATGAGACACATGATTTTGGGGGACATTAAAATCTTTTCTATTGCAAGGTATTTCATTATAAGTGAATTATAAGTAGATAAAACAGTTATGAGTTAAAGGTGTGATTTTAGATGATGACACAAACTGATACAGTGCAAAAAAAAACCAGCTTTGTCTTTCCATGGAATAGCAAAGTGATTCACAGTTATCAAGGATGGAGGTAAAAATTAAAATGACAAAAAAGAAAGGAGGAGATTGTCAAAGATTAACCAAACTTTATGATTAAATGGAAAGCTGTGGTTAATGATCCACAATTCAGTTTCTTTTCTAACATCCTTCATTAGTCTGTTGAGCACCTTGTCATTATTAATGTATTTATCCTCACCAGGGTCCTGCCTGAAAAGACAATGTATCACAAACATTTGTGATACACACAAAGTACATGCAGAGGATGATGACGAGGTTGGCTTCCTCAGATGACACAGGCAAGGCAATGTCATCTTTGTGAGTCAAAGCTGAACCTAGGTCCAGCAGGAAACAAGAAGCAGGAAACAAACACTTATGTGCTCATTTGGAAAAATTTATGTTGTACCAATCTCTGAGGAATTTTGTTGTTGCATAACAGACAGCCACAGCTCTGAAATAGGTCCACGATTAACTAAGGGAGTTGGAGAACTGAACTTTAAAATATAACACCTAA
>VYZU01081084.1:0-17449 GCA_013401355.1 Ceyx cyanopectus | reverse complement strand
GTATTTTTCTACAAGATGGCTTTGGTTCCTTTGCATATAATGCTTTCAGCAAGTGATGAAATTTTATCCTGGTGTACAAATTACCAGTTTTTCTAATAAAATTCTATGTGTTACTTTATTTCTGTGACACATTAAAAAAAAAATCAAACCCAAAACATATTCTGAGTAATGTATCTCCCCAGAACTTGTAAAAAAAGTAAAAAGTTGGATGTGGAAGTAATTGTCATATTTTTCTGGAAGGTACTTGCTATTTTATTCTGCATTTTCAGGGTCTAAAAAGAAAACACTAGACAGAATGTTCTAAGTTTTATCATAGTAGGAACACTGAAGAATGTCTCAGATAAACCAGAAAGTGACTTCCATTTTTTTTCAGTAAGATGCTACACAGAATTGGAAATGAAAAAAGAAAACAAAACAAACAACCTACAATAAAATATGCTGTGGGAGATGCATGGACTTTTGCAGTTCTTAACATCTGCTCTCACTAAGTCACCCAGCAATTCTACACCAACCATGAGCCTACAGTTTTTACATAATACAGTTCATAGAATGTACAGAATCTAGAAAAAGTCCAAGATATTTTTTTTTCCCATTTGAACTGTTTTCCCCTTCACTTTTGTTTCTTTTAGATTGTCTTCAGCAATACAAAGTAGACTTCAAAACACCAGGCCACTTCTCATACCACCATACTCTGATTTGCGAAAGGCATATTTTTTTTTTTGCCTACTATGGATTTGCCCAACCAGCATAAGACTTCTGTTGGGGAAGCTGAAACTTGTTTGAGAGTACTCAACTGTGAGAGAATGACAGTTTATGCTTTTGTTACATTTTTAAGTACACTTTAAATTCTATTAAAAGAGAATGTGTACTTTCATTAAATCATTAATGGAATGGTGTAAAAACTGTCAGTTGTCCCGTTATTTATCTATAACAATTTAAGCTTCCCATGACCCTGACCTTTATTGTAATGTATGGTCACTGTTTTCAAGTTTACTGGCAAAGCTGCAATAATTTATTTATTCACTTCTTCATAAACAGTTTCTGAACTGAAATGAATTTAAACCATAAAGCTGTAAGTCAGGTCCATTCAGGTTTCCACTACTAGATTATCTACTCAGTTATAGTACATACAGAAACAGACACCTCCTGGTCTTTCATCAAACAATTATCATTNCTTAGGAGAGACTGGTTAGAGGACTTACCAAAATTATTTTTAGTTAGAGAAGTGGTTTGCTAAAACTTGAACTTTTGTCATGAACAAATCACACACAACAAACACCACACTAAACAAAACAAAAACCCAACACACTGCCAACTCTTTTAAAGGGAAGAGACAGACTGAAGTTTTAGCCAGTGAAAAGACTTCTCTTTTATGAGAAAAAGACAAGAATTAAACCTCTGCTTTTTCAATATGTGACATAATTATTCAGCTGTTGGATACATTGGGATGGTTCGCATGTCTGTATTTTCCCCCTTAAATCACACAACACAACAATGGATTTGATTTCTGTTGACACAGATTTAAAAAAATGATGTTAAAATATCTCAGAATTGTTTGCAGCTTTCTGCTTGAGCTGCAACACTAAAAATACTGCTGGCCTTCCACAGCATAGGCAGCTTTTCACAGGACGTCCATCAAATATTAGTGTGTGCTTACAGTGAAAAATTACATCTTTTGTTATTTCTGTATATAAAGTCATTGGAACAAACAAACACACAGAATTAAAAAAAAACAAACACATAATTTTGAGCATACCTGTGTGATTTGTAAAAGGGTTAATACACAATGAACTCACAATTTCTTGTCTTGCTTGCTACAACTTTCAGATCCTCCAGTGCAGATCTGCAGCCCATTTAATATCACTCTGTAACATTCTAGGAGCAGTCAATTGTAATTCTTTGTCTCTCTGGCTTGTACATTTTGAATGCTTATATAATAGGCTACTCAAGTCCAAGAAAACTGTGTTCAATCAATACAGCTTTTTGTAACACAGCTATTTTGTTGGTTTGATTCAGAGAGTTTCATTTTTATATTCAGTGGTTCACAGAACAGAAAAGATTCTTTGCTAAGGGTTTATTAATCAAAAATTCTTAAAATCCTGAGATAATTCTTTGAGGGTTTCTTACCATTAAAACTTTGTCTTACTTTGTCTTAAGAAGAGCTTCCAGGGAATAGAAAAACACATGCACACACATTTAAAAAACACCACATTAAATTCACCACTGTCTCAAATATGTTTCCCCTGTTTATCACCATGATTTTATTAATTAAAGGTAAAAATACAAATATTTCAGAACCCTTCAAATAAAATATTTCAAACAAGAAATTTTGATAAATTTGACAGAGCTCTGGAACAGGCTGCCCACGATGGTTGTGGAGTCTCCATCTCTGGAGACACTTAAGACCCACCTGGATCTGTTCCTGGGTGACTTGGTCTAGGTGATCCTGCTCAGGCAGGGGGGTTGGACTAGATGATCTTCTACGTCCCTTCCAACCCCTAACATCTATGAAAACAAATATCCAAAAATCAAAGTCAGACATTTTCCCTTTGTTCTTGAATAGTTCCAAGTCCAGAAGAGGGCTAAAAACTTCTCATCATTTGTGGTTTGACTAAAGGAAAAAGCACTATTTGCAAATTGATAATACTGAACTCTCAAGAGGAAATGGCAGAGAAAGAAAGAAAATAAATAATTAGATAAAAATAAATAATGAATCCCCAAACAATAAAATGAAGTCTGTATTTGTTGTTAATAACTTACTATTGATATCACTTAGATAATTCATGTAATAATGATGACATATGGCTTCATCCATTTACTAACCTTTGAACAGCCCATGACCATTATACAAGTGAGAAGAGATATGTCTATAAAATATTGCTCTAGACTTTGTCCTTCAGCAAGTATATTAAGCATTTAAGAACTAGAATATATCAAAATGACAAATATTGATTTAATTTTAAAACTAAAGAAGGCCTTTTGCTCTTTTGGAAATTAAGACAAGATAACCTCATTCCATGGCTATTTTCAAGCAAACAAACAAACAAACCTGTCAGCAAGATCTCTCTCTGACTCTAATTTCCACAGGAAAAAAAGACAGGGAGAGGAATATGCTATAAAGTCCCTTAATATCATACCACCCTTGAAAAGGAAGAAACAGTGTGTAAGTATAGATAAATTTTATTCTCAGTAAGATCAGAAATGACTAACAAATCTTAGAAGATCCCAACCTTCATATGCCGAGGATCAGAGCAATCTGAAGTTGGGAGGGCTATCTATTATAGAATCATAGAAATGTCTAGATTGTAAAAGACCTGCACTATCATCTAGTCCAATCATCAACCTAACACAAGTCTACCCCTTAAACCATATCCCTAAGCACCCCATCTAACCATCTCTTAAACACCTCCAGGGATGGGGACTCTACCACTGACCTGGGCAACCCATTTCAATGCCCAATAACCCACTGAGCAAAGAAGTTCTTCCTAATGTCCAAGCAAAACCTCCCCCGGCTCAGCTTGTATCCATTTCCCCTTGTTCTGTCATCTGTTGCTGGGTTAAACAAGATGACTTACACCTCTCTGTAACCTCCTTTCATGTAGCCACAGAGAACAGTAAGATGTCCCCTGAGCATGTTTTTCTCCAGGCTAAAAAAACCCCAGCTCCCTCAGCTGCTCCTCATAAGACATGTGGTCAAAGCACTTCACCAGTTTTGTTGCTGTGCTTTGGACACACTTCAATGCCTCAATGTCCCTCTTGTGGTGAGGGACCCAAAACAACACAGTACTCAAGGTGAGGACTCAACAGTGCCAAGTACAGGGGCAGAATCATTTCCCCAGACCTAGTTGTAACACTATTCCTAGTGGTAATACAGGCCAGGATGCCATTGGCCTTCTTGGCCACCTGAGCACACTGCTGGCTCATGTTCAGCTAGGTGTACCTCTCCAGTGAGCAGTTCTCCAGACACTCTTCCTGTCCGTGGCATTGCCAGGGGTTTTTGTGGCTGAAGTGTAAAACCCAGCACTTGGCCCTATTAAACTTCATACGATTAGCCTCAGCCCATCAATCCAGTTTCTCTAGATCTCTCTGCAGACACTCTCTACCTTCTAGCACATCAACATTTCCACCCAATTTAGTGTCATCTGCAAACTTACTAAAGGTACACTCAATCCTTTCATCCAGGTCATCAATAAAGATGTTGAACACGATTGGTCTCAGAACCCTGAGGAACAGCACTTGTGACCAGCCACCAGCTGGAATTAAATCCATTAACCACTACTTTCTGGGCCCAGTCTTCTAACCAGTTTTTGACCCAGCAATCTATGTATCTCCTTATATATTTCTTGAGAAAAAGATTTCAATACCTCCTGCTGAAACATAGCCTGAAGGTTACATGTTCACTGGCAAATAACTGGTACATTGATACTGCTCATAGAAATGCTTAATAGGGAGTGAAAAGTCAAACTTCCTTCACAGCTTGCCTTGGATCAAAAAAGAAAAACAAAACAACAACAAAAATGAGAAACAAACAAACAAGCAACACCAAACCAAACCAAAACTCACCCCAAAACAACCAGCTTTCCTTACAGAAATCTTGTCAAAACCCATTTAATGCTTTCATCTGTGAGAATTTGGGTTTCCAAGGACATAAGATCTTGTACATCAAACAAGAGCACTAGAAGTGGTGCAGCTTATGTTTCTTGCATCTTTTTTTTTTCTTTGCCAGTAACTCAGTTTCTAGAAAAAGCTTCTGTATGTGTTAACCATCAACCAATTTTTTGAATAAAAATAAAAAAACTGACAAAACCCCCCAAGTTTATCTTCACACATATTTCTAATAATTCATCACTCTTTTTCTAATTTCTAATAATTTTTCTAATTTCTAATAATTTTTCTAATTTCTAATAATTCATCACTCTTTTTTCATACATAGAAGGCGATATTGAATTCATTTTTAATCTGTAATACACAATAGAGTATTTACTTCAATCAATTATTTTTTTTTCTGTATGTCTATATTGTATATGTATATGTTAGGTCATGCCCCACTCTTTTCAAGTGCATTGCGACATTTTAAAGTGGAAACAGCAAGGTAGATTCTTGACAATTAAGTAGAAATTGGAGCTGTCCCTAACTTCTGATGTTGTCTCCACAATTCAAAACAACCATGTAAATATGAAAAGGAATTTACAATCATGAAACTGTGAAGCCACAAGCAGGATGTCAATTTATTGTTCAAACCTAGCTCCATTACAGAAATCTTGCCCAGCCTAGGTTATATAATGAGCTATCCCTAACTAAATATGTGGATGAGTATAATGTTACATAGATACTAGAGATTGCTACACAGATATTAGAGATATGTCAAAAAGATGTTGGGTCAGAGAAAGGAGAAAAACTCTTATATGAAATTTTTATTCATATAACATTACATGGGATCATCTGTTCTTTGCATCTCTTGTTTTCTAATTGCCACAGGAAGTATGGGTAAGAACATGCCTGTCACCACGTCTGTCAAAGTAGATACAGCAAAATGTCAGGCTTCTTTCACCTCCCTAACACCACAGGATTTATCCTGCAAGTATATTCAGGCACTCCTTATCATCCAAATTGAAATGGTATGTGAGACCTAAAGAGGTGAAGGACTGACATTTCTGTGTCTTTTTCCTCCTCTCCGTTTCACATCTCAAGGATGTGTGTGTGTGTGTCTGCAGCCTCATGTTTTCCCCTTGGCTGAATTTCTGTCATTTCCCTTTGTNGCAAAACCTCCCCCGGCTCAGCTTGTATCCATTTCCCCTTGTTCTGTCATCTGTTGCTGGGTTAAACAAGATGACTTACACCTCTCTGTAACCTCCTTTCATGTAGCCACAGAGAACAGTAAGATGTCCCCTGAGCATGTTTTTCTCCAGGCTAAAAAAACCCCAGCTCCCTCAGCTGCTCCTCATAAGACATGTGGTCAAAGCACTTCACCAGTTTTGTTGCTGTGCTTTGGACACACTTCAATGCCTCAATGTCCCTCTTGTGGTGAGGGACCCAAAACAACACAGTACTCAAGGTGAGGACTCAACAGTGCCAAGTACAGGGGCAGAATCATTTCCCCAGACCTAGTTGTAACACTATTCCTAGTGGTAATACAGGCCAGGATGCCATTGGCCTTCTTGGCCACCTGAGCACACTGCTGGCTCATGTTCAGCTAGGTGTACCTCTCCAGTGAGCAGTTCTCCAGACACTCTTCCTGTCCGTGGCATTGCCAGGGGTTTTTGTGGCTGAAGTGTAAAACCCAGCACTTGGCCCTATTAAACTTCATACGATTAGCCTCAGCCCATCAATCCAGTTTCTCTAGATCTCTCTGCAGACACTCTCTACCTTCTAGCACATCAACATTTCCACCCAATTTAGTGTCATCTGCAAACTTACTAAAGGTACACTCAATCCTTTCATCCAGGTCATCAATAAAGATGTTGAACACGATTGGTCTCAGAACCCTGAGGAACAGCACTTGTGACCAGCCACCAGCTGGAATTAAATCCATTAACCACTACTTTCTGGGCCCAGTCTTCTAACCAGTTTTTGACCCAGCAATCTATGTATCTCCTTATATATTTCTTGAGAAAAAGATTTCAATACCTCCTGCTGAAACATAGCCTGAAGGTTACATGTTCACTGGCAAATAACTGGTACATTGATACTGCTCATAGAAATGCTTAATAGGGAGTGAAAAGTCAAACTTCCTTCACAGCTTGCCTTGGATCAAAAAAGAAAAACAAAACAACAACAAAAATGAGAAACAAACAAACAAGCAACACCAAACCAAACCAAAACTCACCCCAAAACAACCAGCTTTCCTTACAGAAATCTTGTCAAAACCCATTTAATGCTTTCATCTGTGAGAATTTGGGTTTCCAAGGACATAAGATCTTGTACATCAAACAAGAGCACTAGAAGTGGTGCAGCTTATGTTTCTTGCATCTTTTTTTTTTCTTTGCCAGTAACTCAGTTTCTAGAAAAAGCTTCTGTATGTGTTAACCATCAACCAATTTTTTGAATAAAAATAAAAAAACTGACAAAACCCCCCAAGTTTATCTTCACACATATTTCTAATAATTCATCACTCTTTTTCTAATTTCTAATAATTTTTCTAATTTCTAATAATTTTTCTAATTTCTAATAATTCATCACTCTTTTTTCATACATAGAAGGCGATATTGAATTCATTTTTAATCTGTAATACACAATAGAGTATTTACTTCAATCAATTATTTTTTTTTCTGTATGTCTATATTGTATATGTATATGTTAGGTCATGCCCCACTCTTTTCAAGTGCATTGCGACATTTTAAAGTGGAAACAGCAAGGTAGATTCTTGACAATTAAGTAGAAATTGGAGCTGTCCCTAACTTCTGATGTTGTCTCCACAATTCAAAACAACCATGTAAATATGAAAAGGAATTTACAATCATGAAACTGTGAAGCCACAAGCAGGATGTCAATTTATTGTTCAAACCTAGCTCCATTACAGAAATCTTGCCCAGCCTAGGTTATATAATGAGCTATCCCTAACTAAATATGTGGATGAGTATAATGTTACATAGATACTAGAGATTGCTACACAGATATTAGAGATATGTCAAAAAGATGTTGGGTCAGAGAAAGGAGAAAAACTCTTATATGAAATTTTTATTCATATAACATTACATGGGATCATCTGTTCTTTGCATCTCTTGTTTTCTAATTGCCACAGGAAGTATGGGTAAGAACATGCCTGTCACCACGTCTGTCAAAGTAGATACAGCAAAATGTCAGGCTTCTTTCACCTCCCTAACACCACAGGATTTATCCTGCAAGTATATTCAGGCACTCCTTATCATCCAAATTGAAATGGTATGTGAGACCTAAAGAGGTGAAGGACTGACATTTCTGTGTCTTTTTCCTCCTCTCCGTTTCACATCTCAAGGATGTGTGTGTGTGTGTCTGCAGACAAAAGAGGTGGAAAAGCAGCAAAGAACACCATGTCATGGAAACAGACACGGCAGAAAGAGTCATGAGCACAAA
This sequence comes from Ceyx cyanopectus, assembly GCA_013401355.1. Classification (NCBI taxonomy): domain Eukaryota; kingdom Metazoa; phylum Chordata; class Aves; order Coraciiformes; family Alcedinidae; genus Ceyx; species Ceyx cyanopectus. The sequence goes on along the minus strand of VYZU01081084.1, from coordinate 9,397 downwards.
TCTGATTGCTTCCATATTAATTTAACAGGGACAAAACCATAAATACATTTTACATTGAGCACTGGCTGAGAGTTCCTCTACGAACAGCTTAAAACTTCTATCTTTGTCAACCATATTGTGTTCAGAGCAACATGATTTCATACATAATTCTGTTGAATGTAAAAAGCCATTTTCAACAGAACTGCATTCGACTCTCTCAACATCTGCTGCTTTAAACAGCCCCCAGAAACAAATCAGAAAAAAAACAAACAAACAACCCTGACTTTTGTAAGAAAGGGGTTGGGTTTTTTTAGATTTGCTGTTGTATTTTATGTTAAGAAGAATGGGAAAGATGATATTTCTAAGTATACAGCCAGTGTAGTCTTTGGCTCCATCCACACTGAAGACTAGAAAAATTAAAGCAGAAGATAACCAAAGTGTATCTTGGCACCTGTTGCACTCAAGTTTCCTTCCAGCCCACAGCACAGTGTATAGTCAGGTCTTAGTGAAAATTCATTAAAAACTGGAAACTGTAAATATCTCCCAGTGAATAAACTGTAAAAAGTAATACCAGATGCCTTTACCTTTTCTATTAGGAGAGAGGCAAAATATCTTCAGACACTTTATTCACTATGTCTGATAGTAATCAAGATAAAAGACACTGTTGAGTCAGTAGTGACTTTATATGCCATTACTATAGCAACAAAAATTTTGATTAGCTGTCTTTTCTCCTCACTACATCTATAAAAATACAGTATGTCAGTGATGTGCAGAAACAGACTCCACAATCACTGAGACTGTAAAGTAGGTATGTTTATTCAGCTCTGGGTGCATGGGGGATCGCTCCTCCACAAACATGCACACCCGACACGGACATATGCATAACCTTTCCCCGCCTTGTATTAAAATTAACTCCTCCCCATTGGGCTTGTGTAGTTTCTTCTAGTGGTGGTCTCTGAGGGTCATGAGGAGGAAGGCTACACGTCTTCCTCTTGGTAAACTTTTAGCCTTTTGTTCCAGTGCAGACTCAGTGACTTCTTGGCACTTGCTCAAGCCACAAGATTAGTTTCAGCTGGTTTTTTATCAGGAAGTGTCATTCTGTGCAGAAGATGTTCTGCTCCAGACAGTTTTATCAGGAACTGTGTGTGCAGAAGATGAAATGCTCCAGACAGTTTACACAATAAAGGTAGCCTTGTCCTTTACACAATACCTACATAAAAATGTTTTTAATCTTAACATGCATAGCTAAGATTAGTTAATGTTACATCTACTAAAGCACTTCTTAACCCCTTCTCTCATTCCCCCCTTTTCTAGAAAATTAGTAAATTCTTTTACTATCTGTAATGTTTGTACCTTAATACGTTTGTGGGCCAAGAAAACTCAGACATGCACTTCCTCTTTTTTTAAAAATTAGTAGATTCATTTACTTCATCTTAATGCCTTTCAAATTACCCCATTCCTCTCTAGGTCTTGTATAAGATTTTTGCCAGCTTCATTTTGTCAGCCCTAAGAAATGGATAGGACAGAGAGGAGCAGACTGCCCAAGAAAGGAGTTGGGTCACCAGCCACGGTGGTGTTTAACGGAAAAAGCAGGAAAAGACCATCAGCTTAGGAACAGTTACAAAGATAACTACAAAGGTAATAACCACCCTCAACCCAAAGTCCCCAAAAGTCCAAATAATTTTTGTTTGTGTGTTTTGATTTTTTTGGTAGTTTGGTTGGTTGGTTTTTCTTCTGCTACCACATTCCTCGGATCAATGATGTCTCCACTTTTATCCAACATTACTTTTTAAGTCAACAGAGTTTAACCCTTCTGCTGCAAAAGTACAACTCCGACTGGCGTTCTTCATCCAAGATGACATCAGAAAGGAACTGCAAAACTTAACAGTTTTCAATTACAACAACTAATTAACATTAACAACTTAAAACTGGGGAAATTCCAAGCCATGCTATGCCTGGGAAAGGTCAGAGGCAGAGGGTATAGGAGGGGGTCTGGTTCAGAATTTTCAGGGGATGACGGTGACAGTCTAAACAAAAACCTACAAGATTCACTCAACCGACTAAAAAGCACACGCAAGCGATTGCAAGGCCACAATGAAACCTGTAAAGACAATAATGAGGACGGCAAAGGTGGCAAAGTAGGCAAGGATGGCACACTCCATTATTTCATCCTGCTTTTGTATTGTGCGTAGCATGTCGCTTCTCAAAGCCTCATGTTACCCCTTAAGATTTCCAAGATGTTCATAACGGGTCAGTGGTGCCGAGGTCCGGTGTGCAGGAGTTGGATGTGCTGGAGTCCGGCATGATGGTTTGGCCTGTGCTGGGTTGTCCACGTGCTGCTCTGGCTATGCAGCAGGAAAAAGACGTCCATGCCCTCGTGCCATTAATGCACATGTGCAGCTCAGGGGTTTTGCAACTCATAGATAGTTATAGTTTTAAGCTAATTATGTCCTTACCAGAGATGGTTTTGGTAGGTAAACTGCACGAATGTGTTTAACACCTTCTGGGGATAAAGTGGTTACACTACTACATGTTGAATAAGCTGGATAGAACAGGAAATCACAGAATGTTCTTAACCCCTTCTCTCAGTGCTACACAGCATCTGGTCATGTTAACAAGGTGGAAAAACCTGTAAGAATTAGTGGAATTTCTGCTCAAGAAACGTATACTGAATTTCATAGGTAGGACAGACAGAGACAGACAATACATCATCCCAGAATCACAGTATCTTTGGACATGATGTGTATAAATCAAACTGTTTTGTTGCTTTTTTTTTTTTTTTCTGGCAGGTTAATTCTGTTAAAATCCTAGAAATTCATAATCATAAATCACTAGAACACCTGGTCTGCTGAAGAATGCATCCTACTGTGCAGCCACACAGCTTGGAAATGAGAAAGAGAACACATAATGGGTTTAAATAGATTGTGCCAAAAAAGGTAATATAAATTTGCAAGTGGTGTACAGATATACTAGAGAATCTCAGAGGAAAAAATAAAGACCAGCAAAAAGAGAGCATCTTTTTTTTACTCAACTCTAAATCTCAAAACACATACACAAAAAAAAATCAGCCTATGGTCCAGCAAATAGGGACCAGGCAATCCTGATACTTATGCAATAAATATCAGAGTACAGCACTACCTAACTCCATAATACTGCTCATCCCAACACTGCAGTACACTGCACCATCACATTTCATAGATTTATCTAACACATGGGATCAGGTTTAAGAAGGCAAATACTTTTTAAAAGCCATTTCCAACATTAATTATTTTCCCACTGTCATTACAAAGCATTACTAATATACCTCTATGTAACCACGAAAAAGTCCAAATCAAACACCACAAAGTCAGATCATATAGTTCTCATAGAAGAAAATAAATATTTGAAAAACCATTTTGAAAATCTTCAGGGAGAGAAAAACAGCGAAAAACAATCCATAACAAACATTGTACTACTTTATCAGACAAGAAAAATGGTTTAGATTGTAAAAAGAAATCAAACGCTTCCTCTGTATGCAGGAACAGTATGTCGTCATTTTCCAAACCTCATAAAAGTTACTCTCAAGCCCTCCCATTCTGTGGTTACACTGTCATAATCACACAGATTACATAACTTTGGTCACAAAAGTTATGTTTCTTCTTTGTCATAAGTAGGATAATTTATTTTGCTTCAGCTAAGCAAGTTTAACAGTAGGCAGACAGAAAGTCTGTAAGCTGGGGGGTAGTTTCAAAAGCACAGGCTCTGGTTGTCATGGGGGGCTTTAATTACCCTGACATTTGCTGGGAAAATTGCACATCCAGACATGCTCAGTCCAGTAGGTTCCTCCAGTGCATTGATGAGAACTTCCTAATGCAGATGTTGGAGGAACCAACAAGGAGAGGAGTGATGCTGGACCTTGTACTGACCAACAAAGAGGGACTGGGTGAGGATGTGAAGGTAGGAGGTACTCTTGGCTGTAGTGACCATGAGATGGTGGAGTTTAGAATTGCAGGCAGCAGGCACAGGACCACAAGCAGGATTGCTGCCCTGGACTTCAGAAAGGCCAACCTTGGCCTTCTCAGGGAACTGCTTGGAAAAGTCCCATGGGACAGGGCCCTAGAGAGTAAGGGAGCACAAGCAAGCTGATTAATATTCAAACACCATTTCCTCCAGGCTCAGGATCAGTGCATCCCAAAGAGCAGGAAATCTAGTAAGAGAGTTAGGAGACCGGCATGGCTGAGCAGGGAACTGTTGTTAAAACTTAAGTTGAAGAGGGAACTATATAAAACATGGAAGGAGGGACAGGCCACCTGGGAAGAATATAGGGAGGTTGTCAAAAGATGCAGGAAGCTAAGGCTTCCCTTGAAACCAAGCTGGCAAGGGAGGTCAAGGACAACAAGAAAAGATTCTGCAAGTATGTTGAAGGCAAAAAGAAGTCTAGAGACCATGTGGGCCTGCTACTGGATGAAGTGGGTGCCCTGATGATCGAGGACAGAGAGAAAGCTGAGTTACTGAATGCCACCTTTGCCTCAGTCTTTACTTCTAAGGTCAACTACCAGGAGTCCCAGGTCTCCAAGACCACAGATGAAGTCTGGAGGGAAGAAGTTCTTTCCTCAGTTGAAGAGGCTTGGGTCAGACACCAATTGAGTAAACTGGACATCCACAAGTCTATGGATCCTGATGGGATACACCCACGAGTGCTGAGGGAGATGGCAGAGGTTATTGCTAGACTCCATCATTTTTGAAAGGTCATGGAGAACAGGAGAGGTGACTGATCAATGGAGAAAGGCCAATGTTGTCCCAGTCTTCAAAATGGGCAAAAAGGATCTCCAGCCATTTCTCACCTCTCAGACTGGAATATCTCTGACCAGCTTTTTCATCACCAGGTCCAAACTAGGACACAACAAAAACAAACAAAACCAACCAACCAAAACGAAACAAAAATCCTACATATGTTGCCTTATGTGCAATTAAAGGCCATTTTCAGAAGAATGCAGAATTCTGTGCACAAAGGTATCTCTGTTAGCTTTCTACAAGATTAGACAATTTAGCACACTGCCAAGTGATACAGAGACAACTGGTCCTTAACTTTTCATTGAAGGTTTCTTCTACCCTCTCTGTAAATAGGGTATCTGGTATGTGCTGTACACCTTCCTGTTTCTTAGAGACTTCATAAAAAATGAAGATCTAGTACCTTGAATTTGTTTTTTGTTTGGTTGGTTGATTGGTTGGGTTTTTTAAGTTTTCACTGTCTCCCCTAAAGACTATTCAACATTTTTCAGAAAAAAATAAAGCAGCTACTGTGTGTTAGCAGGAAATAATTATGGCAGTTGTAAGAATTTTGTGGAAATCTATGCAGGAAAAGTGAAGTCCCAATGCGGTTTGTGGCAGACTGTGACTTGGACAGTCATGGTCATGGTCTGCAATATTTCGCTTCTATAAAGTAAATGTGCTAGCAAAATCACAAAATGTTAGGGTTTGGAAGGGACGTAGAAGTTCATCTAGTCCAACCCCCTTGTGGCATGCAGGACATAATAGTGTTTGTCTCAAACAATCCAAGAAGTTGAGACACTCAGGATATTTGTTGTTTGTCTTGAGACACCCCCCCCTCCCCCTCTGCTAAGATGTGTGCCTGAGATTGGAGATGGGGGAAAGTTTGCAGCTGGAGTATCCTGGAGTGAAGTATCCTCAAAGTCTACCGGTCCTCCTGCAATAAATTAGCCTGAGGTGTCTGCTGCCTTAATCTCCCAATTTACAATGTCTGCTGCTTACCAATTAGCAAGATCAAGGACTCTGTTATCTACACGATACCCCCCTCCCTTATCTCTTGGAGGAGTACAGAAAAGGTNACATCCAGACACAGTCAGTCCAGTAGGTTCCTCCAGAGCATTGATGAGAACTTCCTAATGCAGATGTTGGAGGAGCCAACAAGGAGAGGAGTGATGCTGGACCTTGTACTGACCAACAAAGAGGGACTGGGTGAGGATGTGAAGGTAGGAGGTACTCTTGGCTGTAGTGACCATGAGATGGTGGAGTTTAGAATTGCAGGCAGCAGGCACAGGACCACAAGCAGGATTGCTGCCCTGGACTTCAGAAAGGCCAACCTTGGCCTTCTCAGGGAACTGCTTGGAAAAGTCCCATGGGACAGGGCCCTAGAGAGTAAGGGAGCACAAGCAAGCTGATTAATATTCAAACACCATTTCCTCCAGGCTCAGGATCAGTGCATCCCAAAGAGCAGGAAATCTAGTAAGAGAGTTAGGAGACCGGCATGGCTGAGCAGGGAACTGTTGTTAAAACTTAAGTTGAAGAGGGAACTATATAAAACATGGAAGGAGGGACAGGCCACCTGGGAAGAATATAGGGAGGTTGTCAAAAGATGCAGGAAGCTAAGGCTTCCCTTGAAACCAAGCTGGCAAGGGAGGTCAAGGACAACAAGAAAAGATTCTGCAAGTATGTTGAAGGCAAAAAGAAGTCTAGAGACCATGTGGGCCTGCTACTGGATGAAGTGGGTGCCCTGATGATCGAGGACAGAGAGAAAGCTGAGTTACTGAATGCCACCTTTGCCTCAGTCTTTACTTCTAAGGTCAACTACCAGGAGTCCCAGGTCTCCAAGACCACAGATGAAGTCTGGAGGGAAGAAGTTCTTTCCTCAGTTGAAGAGGCTTGGGTCAGACACCAATTGAGTAAACTGGACATCCACAAGTCTATGGATCCTGATGGGATACACCCACGAGTGCTGAGGGAGATGGCAGAGGTTATTGCTAGACTCCATCATTTTTGAAAGGTCATGGAGAACAGGAGAGGTGACTGATCAATGGAGAAAGGCCAATGTTGTCCCAGTCTTCAAAATGGGCAAAAAGGATCTCCAGCCATTTCTCACCTCTCAGACTGGAATATCTCTGACCAGCTTTTTCATCACCAGGTCCAAACTAGGACACAACAAAAACAAACAAAACCAACCAACCAAAACGAAACAAAAATCCTACATATGTTGCCTTATGTGCAATTAAAGGCCATTTTCAGAAGAATGCAGAATTCTGTGCACAAAGGTATCTCTGTTAGCTTTCTACAAGATTAGACAATTTAGCACACTGCCAAGTGATACAGAGACAACTGGTCCTTAACTTTTCATTGAAGGTTTCTTCTACCCTCTCTGTAAATAGGGTATCTGGTATGTGCTGTACACCTTCCTGTTTCTTAGAGACTTCATAAAAAATGAAGATCTAGTACCTTGAATTTGTTTTTTGTTTGGTTGGTTGATTGGTTGGGTTTTTTAAGTTTTCACTGTCTCCCCTAAAGACTATTCAACATTTTTCAGAAAAAAATAAAGCAGCTACTGTGTGTTAGCAGGAAATAATTATGGCAGTTGTAAGAATTTTGTGGAAATCTATGCAGGAAAAGTGAAGTCCCAATGCGGTTTGTGGCAGACTGTGACTTGGACAGTCATGGTCATGGTCTGCAATATTTCGCTTCTATAAAGTAAATGTGCTAGCAAAATCACAAAATGTTAGGGTTTGGAAGGGACGTAGAAGTTCATCTAGTCCAACCCCCTTGTGGCATGCAGGACATAATAGTGTTTGTCTCAAACAATCCAAGAAGTTGAGACACTCAGGATATTTGTTGTTTGTCTTGAGACACCCCCCCCTCCCCCTCTGCTAAGATGTGTGCCTGAGATTGGAGATGGGGGAAAGTTTGCAGCTGGAGTATCCTGGAGTGAAGTATCCTCAAAGTCTACCGGTCCTCCTGCAATAAATTAGCCTGAGGTGTCTGCTGCCTTAATCTCCCAATTTACAATGTCTGCTGCTTACCAATTAGCAAGATCAAGGACTCTGTTATCTACACGATACCCCCCTCCCTTATCTCTTGGAGGAGTACAGAAAAGGTAGAAAGAATTCCTCATCTGCACAGGGAGAGAAGTGGGAGTGTAGTGGGCAAGAACCATATAAAAATCTGGGACACTGTGGGAAGACTAAAACATTTTCCTGGAAAAGAAGCTCTCTGCCCCACTGACGTCGTCGTCTGGCCCGTGGTGGTGACTATTCTATCGCTTGCTGTCCTCTGCTTTCTCCTTGCTTTTCTGTTTCTATTTTTCTCCCTGTTCTGTCTGCTTTAGAAACTTCGCTATGCTACTCTAATAAAACTTCATCACGCATATGGCATCTGACCTCATTTACATATTAATTTCACAATTTTGGGGATTGCCTTTAAACCTTTCATAAAAATTGCCACGTATCCTAATATTGGATCGTGACACCCCTGCGAGAGGAGGTTCACCTACACCAAGTCATACAGGACAGATCCAGGTGGGTCTTGAGTGTCTCCAGAGAAGGAGACCCCACAACCTCCCTGGGGAGCTCGTTCCATAATTCTGTCACCCTTGCTGTGAAATAGTATACAGTTGACCTCAACTATTTCATTCTGAGATGTTGCTATACCTCTATTGATCCTCTTCATAAGAGAAAAATTCTAGACAGAAACACATTCATTAGTATTTCTTTTCTTCTCCGCACTGTTAGTTTCATAAAGAAATTGAAAGCAATTTTTGCTTTAGTAAAATTCAACACAATAAGCATATAACACATTAACACATCAGTCTAATATCCTGGGATCATCAGACAAAGATATCCCATTACTCATCTACATTCCATTACTCATTCATCCATAAACTGTTATTCTCACTAGTAATTAAATGGGACGTACACATATTGTCCTGTAAAACATAATTTGATGTAATTTTATTTTAGCTTCCTCACAAAGCTGAGTAAACTCATAATGAAATCTAATTTCAGCCAGAAAATTACTTTGGATTTATCTCATTCTTTCTTAATATACAGAGTGTTTTTTTCCTATTTTAAACTGGAATTAGGAGAAAAGATACTAAGGACAGAGATTAAAAAAGAACATTCAAAAAGAAAAATAAATATTCATATCACTAGAGAAAAATACCATAAATTTTATTTATATGGAGACCAGAAATCTGTCAGAAATTTTCAGTTGATTCATTGGCTTTGGCAAATACTGACTGAGTAGGAAAAAAAACCCTGCCAAAATGGAATTGCTTCAGTAAAACCTTAGAATCATAGAATGTAATGAAAGGGACCTCCAAAGGTCATCTAGCTCAATCCCCTGCAATAAGTTGGACAAGTCTAACTAGCTCAGGTTGCTTAGAACCTCATCAAGCCTGGCTTTGAATGCTTGCAGAGATTGGGCCTATACCATCTCTCTAGGCAACCCATTCCAGTGATCTGTCACCATCAGATTAAAGAAGTTTTTCTTAACGTCAAACATAAATCTACCCTTTTCTAGCTTAAAGTCATTATCCCTTGTCCTTTCACTACAAACCCTTGTGAATAGACTCCTCATGTCTTATAGTCCCCTTTCAGATACTAGAAGGTCACTGTAAGGACCTTCTAGTACCTGGAGCCTCCTCTTCAGGCTG
>VYZU01081083.1:3828-15113 GCA_013401355.1 Ceyx cyanopectus | reverse complement strand
TCTGTTTGCCATAACTCGTGAAATACTGCACTGAAAGTACATTGTAGAAATGTTAGTGGATTTTGTATTACTGAGTTTCTGCAGAGATGTACATCAAAGTTGCTTTATTGCTCACTCATGCTGGGAAGAGTTATTACTCATTGCTCCAAATTCCTCACTTTTAAAAACACTGTTGTTTTACATTGTTGCCATGTAAAATAACCAGTGCTTTCTGAAATATTTATTACCTCCTGTTACAAAAGAGAGCTATAAACAAAAAGTATGCTAGGGCAGCCTTCTAAAGGCATTAAAAATGGTGAATGCATCATTCTTTCTTGCATTTTTCAGCTATCAAAGAGGGATATGTTTTTGAAAAGGAAACACTCTTCTTTTGCATCTTAGATCTGAGTATTTTGTATAACTGACAAGTCAACCAAAAATAGACCAGATGAACCTATGAGATGACTAAAAACTTAATCTCTCCTTCCCACTACTTGATGAAATCACTAACCATTTAACATTATCTTCTCTTTGTTTCAAATACTTTGGTAACTTGCTGCCTCATCTCAGCAGCTTGCTCCATGTCCTTTTTATGTGCTCTGGACCTTTGGATTGCTTATGCAAGGCAAAGGCAGATTGTTTCTCCAAACAGAATTGCCTAGCTTTCTGATGGCATTTATAATACTCCAATGTAATCCTTTTGAAGAAGCTTGTACTTTTTGTTGCTCTGAAAACATACTTAAGAAACAGTCCTGACATCTGAAATCCCTTGTTTATAGCCATACTTTTTTTGCAGTCATGGAAGCAACACTGTGAAAACAGTGCTGAGAGAAAGAACTCCCTCGTTACTGAACCAGATCACTCTGGGCTATGTCTGAAGAGTCAGGTAAGCAGTTTTGTGAAAGCTCTCTACCATACACATTATTGAGTCTGAAGTCCATTCAACCCTTCCTGTAAGTGGAATGAAAATCTGTCTTTGCCTGCCTGCATGCATGCGTCTGTGCCTTTTTTCTTTTTGCGATACAAGAAACAAGATGGTGGATAGTGCCAGTTCACAGAGAGTTTACGTAATGTGTCATGTTTGGTGTGAGACAAGAAGCTTTCATGCTATCCTGGGACAGACATTTATTGCATTCTGTTGATTGTAAGGGGAACACAAGGTAGCTAGATGAGACATCTACAGTTTGGGTGTCTAAAACTGGGAAAACCAAGACTCATTGTAGTTGACAGGTATGAGTTTCATATCTTATAAAAAGAAAATTTCACACTGAACCATTGGGTAAATAATCTTTTGTTCATTTGCAGCATACACCTCTCCACAGAGGAGAAAAATCTTTAACTGGGTACTGCATTGTGAGTCAGAGTGGTACTCTAACAACCATTAACACATACTTTCTGATACTTAATTTTCAGTTGTGATTATTCATATTTTACAATGAGTTCACTTTAGTAGTCGTACATATTCCATGCCTGTGAATAAACTTATATGTAGAAATATCTTATGTCTTTGCTTACNGACGGGACCTTGAAGATCATCTAGTCCAACCCCCCTGCCAGAGCAGGATTACCTAGACCATGTCACAAAGAATCTTCCCTGACCGGGAATCGAACCTCGGGCCATGGCAGTGAGAGTGCTGAACCCTAACCACTAGACCACCATGTATCTGCCATAAAGAAATTTGACTACCACAACATGCACTTTCATCTAAATGCTAAATTGGCCAAGTGTATGATTTAGGTATTTTTAAGAAATCACATTTGAAAACTGTCCTGTTTGGTGCTGGTCTGAAGACTCCAAGGGAAAAGTGGAAAGCCCCTAATGAAATGAACAGAAGGAAGCAAGCACTTCCTTGTCTGACTGCCTGCAGTCAGCAACCGGAAGGGAGAGCGGTCCATGAGGTTCAGCGCCTGCCGCGGGCAGTGGCTGGCTGGTCAGCATCTACCAGCACGTTGACATTCAGCAGGGAGGAAGCGGGTGTCTAATTAATAGGCCTTGGCATAGATTCAGATGTTGTCATGCCTGTGACTTGATAGGTTTAGAGGAAATATATATCTGAAAGGAAAATCTGTCCAGAATGATTGAGTTATACTACAGTTAAAAGCAGAACAGATGTATAAGCAGAATTGATGGTGTCACTGAGAATCAGTTACATATCCCATGGGAAAACCTTCATTTGTTGGATAAGGACAATATGCTACACTGCACACATATCCTCCTATAAATGTAATCCATTTTTCCTGCTCTGAAAGCATGTGTGACAGCTGCTCTGTCCAGAAGCAAAATGACATTTTATATCAAAAGCACTATTGATTTTTCATCTTAAATGATTTTAATAAAGCATTAAAAGGAAAAGTTAATGTACAGTAAAAATCTTCAGAAATTGCCAGTCAGCCTTGAAAGTGGAAAGCTTTTGATATTTTCTGCTAATTTTGCATTTCACACCCTCTGCATTTTCTGGCTGGGTCAGAAGAACTGGCTCATCCAAAATTTAAAAAATCCTGAGAAAAGCCTGGTTAGGCAAAATTCAGAGACAAAAGACGTGCAGTTGTTTGATTTCAGACTTGCATCTAGGACACAGTAATGAGCTTGAAAAGGGTGCAGGTAGCTGAATTTGTAAGCCAGTGTCCTGCCTAGCTGCAGGAACAAAGGACATCCTGCACCCACTGGAGTGTGGTATCTTTGCTGCAGCACTCTAATTCTGATTAAAAGCAAATGGGTATCAGCTCCACACTAAGTCTGATCTGTTCCCTGCATGACAGTGTCTCTCTCCATCCCCCATCTCCTGGGGAATGGTAGTCTCAGGCCATCTGCCTGGAAGTAATGGGCCTTCACTCTAATCCTCTTGTCTTTGAACCCCACTCCCTGAACTCAGTCAGCCTCTGTATCTTGTCAGGGTTAACTTTATGTTTCTATGTTTACCATATGGTCTAGGACTTACTGTGTCCAGCTGGTAGGGTTCACCACACCACACCACAGAGAGAGCACAGGTGACTCAAAAGAAAAAAGAGATGTCTCCTCATTAAATTCTCAGATAAATCCTATTTGTGTGCTGTGTGTTCCAGCTACGAACCACTGAAAAGCATGTCATTGAGATATCTCAGCCATCAGCTTAATGCTTCACAGTTAAATTTTGAATATTTGTGAAATGGTTCCCATGTCCTGTGGCAAAGTCATCAAGTGAACACTGTGAAGAAGTCAATTTTTCCTGCTTTCTCTGGTAAGAAACCAAGCCCATTGAAAGCAGTTTGTAGTTTATTGTTTTGATTTTTTCTTTTTTTTTTTTTAAAGGAGATGGTATTCACTGGACCAGGGAAAATTACCTGACAGTAGTAATTTTTTTTTGATAAAAAAAAAAAAGACTCTTAATGCAAATAAAGAATGAAGATGCCTATGGGCTTTTCTAATCTGGGAGCTGAGATTAAGCCCAGCAGCGAATGAAGTATGCAGCTGAAAGATGTATGTGATGAAGCTTCAATTCAACCTTAAAGCTATGGAAGCTGTGACTGATTCATACTTCTCACAGGTATGCTATTTCTCAATTGTAACAATACTCTACTTCCCTGCTGGAAGATTCATTTTTGCCAAATTGGCTGCTTTGCCTCCCTCCTTTAGTAGGAGTAAATTCTCTGCTTTGGTTTGTCATCAACAAACTGATTTTATGAGAAATTTGCTTTTGTCATCATGAATAATGCATTAAGGTCTCCAATAATTCCTGGTTTGCTCCTTGCTCAGTGGGTATTGCTGACCTTTGTGCAATTTCACAGATGCTAAAAGTTTTATATTTAAATCAGTCATTGTCATTAACTCCAGATTAACAAAGATATTAAATCTAATGAACATAAACAGTTCTTGGCAAATATCCATTATGTAACATTCTGGATCATCTGTCCCATAAGCTTTTACCTGTTTTGCTGCTTTGGGTTTAGGTGAATTCAGTAGCAGTTTCAGTCATTTAGAGCTTTGGTAAGCTTAATTGAAATTGGAAGAGACTCTGTATTACACGGTAGTACTGAAGCAATTCAATCCTCATGCTTCTGCATATAGCCATGCTGCACCAACCAACCCTCCACTCCATTGCTTGTCTGTTTTAATTCTAATTAAAGATAACCTCTTTGCAAACTCTTCCAGTAACTTTGTGGTAGTTTCCCTCTCTATTGTCAGAAATATTGCTTCTTCACCTTTTTGACACAATATCAATTATGAGTCCTTCATAGTGAACATCCCAAGGCCCATCTTCTGATACTGATTTTTTATGCCCATGAAGAAAGGGAAGATGCAGATCTAAGCAGTCAGAAGAATATTCCTTGACTCCTGAAATAATACTACCTGTGTTAATGTGCATGACTTCCCTGATCATTTTGGAAAGTGTATACAACATCTTCCTTTTTCTGTTTCTCTCAGTAGTCATAAGGCTTCTGCTTCAGAACTGTATATAATGTAAAATCTTGTATGATAGCACACACAGAGAAATTTATCACTGCCATGTAATTAAGAGCAGCACTGACAGATGTTGACACAAAACTGATGTGATGGCATTCAGTTTTCATTCCAGCAACTCTCCCAAAACCTAGGCATGTAAAAAAAAAAATATTTTAAAAATGAAATCCATATTTGAAAATACCATTAAATACTAAATAGGCCCATCTGTTTCAGATTTTACCAGTAGCCACCTCTCTCAGGGATTCTGCTTTCAAGTTTCATACAGCACACCTTGGCTTATGACAAAGATGTATATTCATTCATGCAACATGGGACCTCACTGCTTGGACCATAACTAAAGTTAGTGATCAGCATGATCTCTTAAGGGGTGAAGATCAGTTTGAGATAAACCATACCATAAGGCAGTCTAACTCTATTTAGGCACCAAATTAACAATTTTTTTATTTTTTTTTTTTAATTTAGTCTCTTTTATTTCAGAGGAATTCCTGCTTACCTTAAGTCCTAAATTCAGCTAGCGTCTAAAATTTGACATAATAGATCTCATCAAATATGCCAAAATTATAGGACAGCTGCCTTAAAATAAAATAAATAAAAGGATTTAATGTTAAGATTTTTTTTTAGCAAGTTAAAAACTGATTATGTGAGCCTTGAATGCAGATTTCAGATGCAGGTATGTAAGCATGTAGATAAAAACTGTGATCTGATTTTTAAAGTTATTTTGTATTAGGATTTCTTAGTAAAGCTTGAAATGGCTAGTACCTGCTCTTCCCAACACAGTAAAGTATGGGTGGCATACACATGCTAATCAAGCCATACAGTCATATTTGGTGGCCTCAAGGCAAGTTTGGGGTTGAAACAGTGATCAAGATCCAATTGCCGAGAACACCTAAGGCTGCTTAAAATATCTAAGACATATACATTGATGAAGTGATTGTCCTTTTATATTTGATACTGGTAAGGCCACACCTTGATTACTGTTAAGTATTGGGCACCTCACTACAAGGAAGACATTGAGGAGCATGTTCAAAGAAGGGTAATGAAGCTGGCGAAGCGTTTTCAATACCTGTCTTATGAAGATCAGGTGTGGGCACTGGTGGTCATCTCTGTTCCTATGTATCGAGCAGTAGGACGAGAGGAAATGACCTCAAGTTGTACCAGGAGAGGTTTAGATTGAACGTTAGGATAACATTGAAAGGGTTATCAAGTACTGGAACAGGCTTCCCAGGGAAGTGGTGGAGTTACAGACCCTGGAGGTATTCAAGATATGTGCAGATGTGATATTTAGTGACATGGTTCATCAGAGAAACATGGTTTATCAATGGACTAGGCAGGGTCAGGTTTATGATTGGACTTCTTGATCTTAAGAGTCTTTTCCAGCATAAATGATCCTATGACCCTGTGATTCTAAGGTATTGGAGGTGATGATGTAAGAAACCTAAAGGAGACACTATTTTCCTCTGGAACAGTACAAACCATTCAGATGAGATACATCCTCATGTGTCTTAAAAGACACCAGCTACATAACATTTGGATGATTGAAATCCAGCATGTCAGTTTCACTTCTATTGTTGAATATGAACTGTTTCCATCAGCTTGTACCCTAGGAACCAAGAAGGCAGGTCTCCCTCCTTCCATGTGTCCTGCCATCCAAGCTAAAACTAGGATGTGTCCTTAAAAACATGTCAGCTTTTGATTCTTTATTAATTTACACTATGGCAGAAGAAGAGTTAGCAGAGGCCAAAATACAAACATTTTCCATTCAAAAAAAAAACATACTAACCAATCATAGCCACATTCTTTTTCAGGATGAGCAAATTCATTTAGAAACAAACCTAAATGACCAAACCTTAACATACACCTAGACATAAGCTTTAATAAACCATGAAATGACCAGGGATTACAAGGGATTGATACAGTGCATGAGTCCTGCAATCAGTCAAAAACGGCTCTCTGATTGTAGGACCAGGCAGTAAACACTGGAGTTTTTGTTTCTGAGACAGTAGTTAACCACTTACTGACGACGCTGTTTCTGAAACTAACCTCTATGAAATCTCCACTTCCCTATGGTATGTGAGCTTTTGTCATGTCTATCCCTGCATTAAATGTTTCAGTAATCCCATCTAATTTTAAAGTCTTTCCCATCGCTTTTTTTCTTTTTTTTTCTTTTTTTTTCTTTTTTTTTTTTTTTTTTTAAAGGGGGAACTGAAGATTGGATTCATGCAGCCAGTGACAGCCAGTCATTCCATTGCTCAAATGCCTTTAGAAATTGCAAACAAATGTGTTTCTGGTGCTAAAAAAAGAAACTCTAAACAAGTAAAAATCTCTCCTCCAGAGCATCTGTCCTAGTCCGTGACTTATATCTCTTCCATGCAGTCAGCTTTTCCAAACAATGACCCAAGTGTCCTTATTTTATAGGAAACTCTCTCACCAGAAACTCCTGCCTGAAAACCCAGACACGCAGAAGTTCAACACAGGAAGTTGGGCTGTCATGCCTCCAGGCATTGTTAATCATTTTTAAATGATCATTAAAAAGCAACAACAGCAAAAGGATGCAGCTCTAGTGAGGTCAGATAACAAAAATGCTTTTTCTGGGAGGGAGAGAGTAAAATAAAAACACATTTTGCAACAGTTTTAAAACACTTTATTAAATGCCTTGTTTCTTAGGAAAGGAAAAGAAAAATACAAGACTGAGCTGATAGTTTCTGAGGCAATTCCTACCCTGCTTCCTGTGGCCCCCCATTCCCAACAGACAGACCTATACTCCCTCTGTCTGCCTGTCTTTGTGCAACCACAGAGACTTTGCTGTACCCTGCCTTGGGTCTAATACCTCGAGTCTCCAAGATCTGTCAATGATCAAAATGCTATACGTTTCAATTATACTGCCCACCTGACAGTTTTTGGGTGTTGTGACTTGTTAAACATTTAACATTCACATCTAATTTAAGTCTTGTGATGCAGCCACATTTTTTTGTGGTTGATATGTTCTGTACCTATTCTTTGACATCATTAATTATGCCCACACATGATTTTAGTGTCATTTGTGCAATAAACTAATGCTGACATAAATGTCATTGATCCTATTGTTATGAGAAATGAACAGTGCTATGTATTTCTTCTTCCTTCTGAACCTTTTTTATATGCTACCATATGGTTTCTGTACCAAGGGCATTCCGCCATCTGGACTGTGAAGCCTAATGTCCCGAAGAAGACATTGACATAAACCAATTTATGTTAAGACCCAGATCCCAGACATACGGTATCAGTGTGGCCATACGGCTGGCCTCAGAAGATGAGAGGGGATCACTGAGCCCCCAATAGCTTTCCCACTTCCTACCTCCATCAATGCTTTGGGCTCTCAGCTATAGTAGGCATGTCCTTGCAAACCTCCCAAGGCCTCATGTGGTTAAAGATGCTGCCTACCGTACCAGAAGGCTCCTGTCATGGACCCTCAAAGGCAGCAAAAGCTCCAACTGCCCATGCTGAAGCCATCCAGCATATCCCTGTGACACTGCCTCAAACAGGGAAAAGCAATCTCAATGAAGGTATCAGACTCAAACCTGAGGCGAGCAACACTTTTCCTTTTATACTCCCTTTGTTTTTGTGAACTCCCACAGTGTCTCAACCTCAACACTGCTCCTGCCTTCACCTTCCCAGATCTTGGTTCCCATCAGATCTCTGGGGACTAAGTCCTGCACAACCTCCATCCCTCAACTGCCTGAAAAAAATGTTCTCCATTCCAGTCAAGAGGAGAGAATAGATATGGACAAAACCTTTTCACTGTAGGTAAAGGCAGGACCTTTGCCTCCAGTCCATTTTTGTTTGTGTCCATAATGCATATACTGCCCATCACTACTACATCAATAACCTCTGGTGCCGCCATCTCAGGGGCACAGGGAACTCTGTGTCCCAGATCTCCTTCTCAGGTTGTCACCTCTATCTATACAGCTGAAGCTTACAGCCCAACAGAACAGCTGTGACAGCCAGCAGAACTCTGCATCCACTGCCAGGAGATCACAGTGAAGCTTTCAATCACAAATACATGTATATTAAGAAAAGCTGAAAAAAGTAAGGGCTGATGACCTTAAAAAACAAACAACAAATACTTGTTTATTAGTCTTTACTTAACTTAATAATTCAGTCTTGCACCTTTTATTTTTATGTGTTTTCTTTTTTTTTTTTTCTCCTTGCTTCATTGCCAAGCACTGAACCAGATTGCTTGGCAACTAATTCACAGCTGTAGTTGCTAAGGAACCACCAAAGAAAGTAGATTACTCTCCAGCAACCTGTTTCATTGTCAGAGATGTTTATTTTGCATAAAGGCAATAACTGTGCACAAAGGGTTTTATTGACCTTGGATGAAAAAGCAAATTCTGCAGCATTATTTTTCCTTCCAACAGCTTTCTCTGCTGTCACATAGTTCCATGCAAAGATCTGAGATTTTCCTCGTGGAATAGCATTTATTTATTCAAACCTGTGTACTCCATCCAGGGCTAAATGGGAAGATGTCAGCTTGCAGGCTGCACTCTGGTTTCCCCAGGGAGACATGTGTGGGAGATATCTGTGTCATCTGCCCTTTCTCTCCAGGCATGCCCACCTGCCAGCCACACCACCAGCCCCTGCCCTACCCCAGACCTGACAGCCAGGGAGGTCACATCTAACTACTGATGTGAACTCAGAATAACACTGTTGCTGATGGCAGGGTAATTCTGTGGCACTCGTTTTAACTCATTCAGCTGGTGACTGCCCCATCTAGATAGCAGAGGATTGGCTGCACTTGCAAGACAGGCAGGAGGGCCTCCCTGGCCTCTGCTGCCATGCAGTCATGCTGTCCACAGTGTTCTGTCTGCCCACAGTCTCTGCTGCACTGCAAATCACCTCCATACACCTCTGCTGACTACAGACACCAGTGCAGCACTGGAACAAACCTCTTCAAAATACTTCAGCAAGAAGCGAGTGCTTTATCAGGCACTGATCCAAAACAAGGTGTATGCAGTCCCTCTCAGAACTCCTGGATAACACTGCCCATACCACCTCATCCAGTAGCTCTGCTGTGATCTAACACAGGCTGCTGAAGTAAACACAGATTTGGAGACTTTTTTGCACAGACTTCTGGAGGTCTTTCAGGTGGTCATGGACCACTTTAAAAGGTTTCACAAAGTGATACAAACAAATCTATAATCAGTAAGCATGAATTCTTCACTGTTGTCCACTGGCATGTTGTTGAGGGATCTGCAGATCAAAGTTGAAAGTCAGGAACCCAAAGTCATTCTTTACAGTCATTCAGATCTCCAATCCAAGATGAAGAATAACTCCTCAGTCCATTGATACACCACCTTGTAAGTCCTTTCACTTGTTTTGGTTTTGGTTTGTTTTCAAAAAACTTCAGACGACAAAAAGATAAAAATTTCCAACCATATAATCTGGTGCTGATTACTATACTGATCCGTTCTAAAATGAAAATTGCAGGTATGTCTTATGAGAGGTGAATTTAAGTACCACGGGCAGTCACAGCATGGCAGGTGGAAGTACTCAACACCAAAAACAGCACATTCTTCAGTGAACAGCAAAAATAAGAGAAGTTGGGTTTCCTATAGATTTATTTCATCTTCTTTCTTCCCAATGTAGTATCTTCAGCTACCCTATTCCATCATATCACCGATGTGCTGTGGCCAGTCACCTTCTTTGTGCATGAAGTGTGCCTGACTGCTACCAAACAGATTGTCAAATGAGTTATGCCTGCCTTTTTGATCTGAGGCACTAATTCAGATGTCTTTACTCTCACCAGCTATTGATTTTCAAAAAACCCATTGGGACATATTTAATGTTCAAATTTCTGTCATCTCCTTGAAACTCAGTTAAATTTGGCCAGCATGTTGCAGAATTACCAGGCGGAAATTGAAAGAACTGAAGAGACAGACTGTTACCACAGAAAGCTGTTGCTTAGGAAACCTGGCTAAAAGTTGATACACAAGCATTACAGTTACCAAAAGAAAACAAAGTTTTTGGAAAATTAGGCAACCACAGTTAAAGCTGAAAATACAAAGACTAAACCAAAAGTATCATACATTATTTTCTGTAATTCTAGTGCAGGCACCAGGACAGAAATTTCTAGGAGAGGGCGCCTAGACAACGTATTTCAGGTACTTTGAGTCAGAAGGAAGGCTGTCATTATAGGTTCAAAGGAAACAACTGTGCATTTACATTTTGTAGAAGCTGATGAGAGACACACATCTTCTCATAGTGTATTTTGTGGGGCTGGGTTTTCATTACTCTATCAAGCATTGTTAGATTCTTCCCACCAGCACAAGATTATGATGTCAACATGGTACAGCTACTCAGTGCTAACATGGGAATTAAATTCACAGCTATATAGCCAGAAATTGAACTGCTACCATATAGAGTCCTCACAGATGACATTCAGCAAAACACAGTGCCATCAATCTCTCATTTCCATTCCCTTCTTCTCCCCAGGAGACCCCTAATTGGGGATGTCTGTATTACACTACCTTATGTTACAGTGTCTGGAGGCTGATGTAACTTTTTCAATATACTACAAAATCCAGCTGATAACCAGCCCCAGGTCATTTTCTTAATTTACTATTGATAATGAGCAATCCAGATGTTGTGAAATTTTCCCAATAGAGCAATTTGTTAGGTCAAAGAGGGGAAAAAATACCTCCATCATTTAAATTAGAGATGTTTTCTTGAAACTGCTACAAAGTAAGTGTTGCAAACACCAAATTCTCCATGTCCAAATTGTGATACAATGGTTTGTGATATATTCCCATGGTAATTTTCTTTAAAATTAAAAAAAAAAAAAAAAAAAAAAAAAAAAAAAAGCAATTTAATTTTCTGTTTTCAAAAT
>VYZU01081082.1:26080-37707 GCA_013401355.1 Ceyx cyanopectus | reverse complement strand
CACTTCAGGGATGGAGTCAAGTACAAAGTTTTCAGCCTCAGATGGGGGCAGACCCTTTGATAATCCAAAAGGCCAATAGGCACAGTTACCTCCCCTTCCACTTCATATCTAATTTAAAGCCCTGTCAAAGAGTCCTGCTAACTCCTGCCCCAAAATCCTTTTCTACCTCTGAGACAAGTGCATCCCTCCTGCCACCAGCAGGCCAGGTGTCTCGTATAGCAGCCCATAATCAAAAAGCCCAAAGCTCTGCTGGTAACACCAGTCCCAGAAACGTGAGTTGACCCATTGCCTTTTCTTTTTGATTTCCTCATTCACAGTTACCACTGAAGGGATAGAGGAGAACACAACTTGTATTCCTGATCCCTTTAGCATCTGTCATAAGGCTCTAAAATATTTTTTAATTGATTTTGGTCTCCTTCTACCCACTTCATCACTACCCACCTGAAATACTAAAAGGGGATAATAATCAGAGGGCTTTACCAGGGCAGGATGTTTGTCCAACACGTCCCTACCTCATGCCCCAGGGAGGCAGCAGACTTCCCTGTGAAGTGGGTCAGAATGGCATATTGGCCCCTCAGCAGAGAGTCACCCACAACAATGACCCATCTGCTTTTCCTCTTGGAGCCAGTTATGATGGTGAGTCTATGACACCTTGATCTTTCTGGCATTTCTGACACAGGTGAAACATCCTCCTCTCCTATAGCCATCTCTTTCTGTAGGGCCTCATACCTGTTCTGCAAGGGTAACTGGGGAGGAGGGGGAGGACAGGAAGGGGTTTGCCTGCTTCTCTGAGCAGGGACCTGTTTCCATTCTCCCCCTTCTCTGAGGTCCCCTCCTACTGCCTGGTGACAAGAGGGGAGGGGATCCTCTGGTTTATGTGGGGCCTCAACCTGTTTCCTTTCACTCAGGGAACTGTGTCCACCACCTGTCAATCTCCCTCTCTCACTCCCTGATACTCTTCAACCTCTTCACCCTTGCACCATCTGCTCACGTCTGACACAGGTGGTGTCTCCACTACCTGCCATTGCCAGTGCCAAGCTCCAGCACTCTCCACAGCCAGAGGCCTGAATGCTGCCACATTTGCGTGGGGCCTGTCTGGGTATACACACAGCTTTTCTAGCAGCAGCCTTCAGTCTGGTAGCAACCATGGCTGGACCTCTACAGCAACCAACACCTTGCAAGTCGAGGGGCAGTTGAGACAAACATCACTGACCACTTAGAGGGTTTGAGCTTACCTTGTACACTGGCAGAGGCACAGTGCCCTCCTGTATGTGCTGGAGGTAGCTAAAGCCCCCACAGAGGCACCCACAACCCCTGGTTGTTTACCCTTTGTTTTGGGGGTGGGAACTAGGTCAGAGGCTTCTTGTAGCCTGGGGGGTTGATCAGCAGCAGGTGGTGCCAGCTCTGCCCAGGCTCTCTCAGCAGCCCGTCCACCAGCTGGTACAGCACAGCAAACGGCTTCACCCTTCTTCTAAGTAAGTCCTCAGAATAGTCTTTTTGTCAGTAATTTTTGCCACAGATCCCTTCTTCAGTGCAGTCTTACCTGCCCTGAAGATGGTCACCATGGTTTATTCAAAACTATTAAATTACTTTGCCTTTCAACTAGTCTAACAATCATCATATATAGTTAAAAGCAATTAGGCCCAGGCAGTAATTAACTGCTTATCACATGCTGCATCCACAAAGCTTGACACATGTATCTTACGCTTGACCAAGATCTCTTTGCTACAGGCTTTTCCTTTGATATATCCTCTAGACATAGAACAAACAAAAAAAACCCCCTAAAAATTAATAAAAGCTTCAGTAGCATTATGTCCAGACTTATAACTCCTAAAACCACCCATGTACAATATCAGCTACATTATAAGAAATAGGTTGATTTATTAGCATGAATGATACAAATAAAGTTTCACTTTACCTTTTACTTATTTCACACAATCAATATGTAAATAAACATAACGTCAAAAGCTGATACTTGTCCATTCATGTAACAATTACTTCAAACATGTTCATTTCATAGTATTTAACAAGATATAGCAAGTAAGTTTGAGAACTTACAAAGGTAGCTTAAATATACAATAGACATTTAAAACTTTCACCACCTAAGGATATCCTCACATATTTAAGGTAACGTTAATATATATGAGTTATATAAATTATTCTGTAGTTATATATAAGACTTGTTAAGAGAAACAATGTACTTAAAAACTTTGATAAAATTATATCCACATCGAAAGCATCACTTGGCAACACTAAATGCATAAAAAGAAAATGCTCACTGCACCTGCCCTAACTATCTGCAATCTAGAGAGTAATCAGCAGTTATCCTGCATAAAGTTATAAGAAAAAGATCACAGAATTACAGAACATCAGCTATTGGAAGGGAGCTCGAAAAATCATCTAGTCCAACCCACCTGCCAGACCAGGATCACCTAGACCAGATCACACAGGAATTCATCCAGGCAGGTTTTGAATATCCCCAGAGAAGGAGACTCCAGAACCTCCTTTGCAGCCTGTTCCAGTTCTCTGTCACCCTGACTGTGAAAACATTTCTCCTTATGTTTACATGGAACCTATGTTCCAGTTTGCACCCATTGCCCTTTGTCCTATCATTGGACAACAATGAGAAAAGTCCAGCTACATCCTCCCAAAACTCACCCTTTACATGTTTATAAACATTAATGAGGTCACCCCTCAGTCTCCTCCAAGCTAAAGAGACCCAGCTCCCTCAGCCTTTCCTCATAAGGGAGATGTTCCACAAAAACATGATATGTTTCACAAATTTGTGTACAGGTGAAACAAACGTATCTTTGTCAAAATAGTATCGGTACATTCAAGGAACTTACAGAAGGGAGCAACCCCAGCTTCCAGTGAAGAAGGGAAGGGAAACAGAACATTTATTGAAATACCAGCAAAGAATTCAGTTAGTGAAATAATTCCAAAGTGCAAAAGGCCCTTGATTTAGAAGCTCTTGGCAGGTGGCACAGTTATGAAATATTTTTCCACAAGAGTTTAAATAAAAGTTCACCAGATTCCAGATGAAAGCATAGAACTTCTTTCTTCATATAATATCACCATCTCCTAGCAGGACAGCAGAGAGAAGCCACAATCCACCAGAAGAAACAGATTGTGAGTTATGAAAAAAGGTGGAGGGGGTGGTGTTGCATGATTTACCATCATGGCTTTTCCCACCCACCTTTTTGTCCTTCATATGCCTAGAAATAGCTTACACTGACAAATACAAGACCCTGCTATTACTACTTAAAACAAAAAATGGGAGGCGGGGTGTGGAATATAGGGTAGATCTGCTATTTTCATTAGCACTTGCTCTATTGCCTTCACACCATTTCTCATCTGGGATCCTCTCCATGTCCTACAGCACATCAGTGGTGACTTAGGTTCTTAAGACGATAATGTTTGTTTGCTATATGAAACACTTGTTGGCAGAGAGACTCAACCCCAATAATGAAAAAGGGAGAGTATAAATACCAGCTAAGAAGATTGAATCTTTAACATTTATCCAGTCAGAATGGAGGAAGAATCAGAACTACTTGCTGCAGCTCTGGAGATAGTCAAGGATATGCACGGATATGAAATCAGCATTTATCCTCAGTTTATTCCCTGAGCAAGAGGTGAAATAGCTAATGCTACTGACCTCAAGGTCTAAGTCCATGTACAGTTATTAAACTATGGCATCATAAATAGTAATTTGCCATTTTCAGGCAACAGTGGCTGCAAAGTGAACTTCACTGAGAGTTAACCTCACTCAGTGACTGCTTGCCCAGTGAAAAAGTAAAACCTGTTGTTCCAAGGTTATTGACTTCAAATGGTTTCTACCCCAAAATGTCTCTGTCAGGCAGGGAAAAGTAGAATTGGCCCCACTTCCTTGTTTTCCAGCCAAGTACAAGAATATGAAAGTAATTTTTCTTCTTGTGAAGAGGTATAACTGACCCACCCAAGTGCAATAATACATGCTCAGAGCCAGGAAAAGAAGGTTCCACCTAAGGACACACCAGTTGCAAAAGATCCTAGGCCAGCCAGAAAGGAGAGACACTTCTCTAACAATGGATATAAAACAGGTTTATGGAAGAAGGAGGCACTGTCTTCAACTAGGTTTCAGATACGTGAAAGAATACCAAAACTGAATTTATAAAATGCTAAACCATGACTTTCAAAGCCCAAGAATTATAATATTTTTCAAATTTGCAGCATCAACGTAAAACCAAACTATTGCTACAAGAGCTTAATTTCTTGTTTCTTTCACTGCAGAAACCTGTGTGCTAGTGTAGGCCAAGCCTCCACTCAGAAGTACTGAAGATGCTCCACAAAGGTCATATTATGCAATGGTTAGGATGCAGTGAAATCCAGGATTGCACTTTACCAAGTTGGACTGCAGCTACACCAGAGGGTGGCTAGACAAGGGGATGACTCTAAAAGATGGGAAGCAGTTCAGCAGTTCACCCTTGTGCACTAATGGTCTTGCCAAGTACCAAATAAATTTGTCCAGGCCTTAAGAGTCTCAGGATAAGTATATAAGGATAAGTATCCTTTGTCAATGTATTTGAAGCTGTTTCTAAGCCATGTAAAAAACCAACAAAACAAAACACTTATAAACACAAACAAAAAACTTTGAAAATTAAAACTCCCACAGAAAAATCAGACCCTAAAAGGGAGAAAAGACCACGGAGGACCTATTACTAATAGCTAGACTACAGGATCCCACTGCTTAATGAGATAGCCAAATAGCAAATCTGAATGTGGGAATATATGCAAGAGACCC
The DNA here is from genome assembly GCA_013401355.1 of Ceyx cyanopectus. Lineage (NCBI taxonomy): Eukaryota > Metazoa > Chordata > Aves > Coraciiformes > Alcedinidae > Ceyx > Ceyx cyanopectus. Next base: position 32,927 of record VYZU01081082.1, on the reverse strand, counting down.
AGAGAAAGGATCACTGACCACCATGGTAATAAAGGATCTCAGGAAGCATGTGGGGTCCAGCAGTTGAACTACAAAACAAATTAGATTCTTTTAAGGAACTGAAACTAGATCAGTTCCCATATAAAACAAATTTAGAGCTTTTATAAAAGGAAAGCCCAAGTGCAAGGGCTTTTTAATTTTCCAATATTATGCTAACCCAAGTACATCCATTTCTGCCAACAAAATAGTTGCTGTTGTCACATTATTAACTACAGCACCAAATCTGGAGAGTACAATTAGAAAGAATGGACTGAAGGATTCAAAGAGTCACCGCAATTTCTTCTTGTAAGTAAAACATAGTATTTCACAAATAAAACCTCCAAGGAAGCAAGAGAATAAGAGAACAGCTTCATTTTCAACAACCATTTTCCATCTACTAGTAACATATTACTGCTTTTTGAGTGGCTTGTGATTAAAATCTGATTTTCTTTTAAACACTTCTGTATTATTTTTTGCTAGCCACTCAAAATTTTTCTCTCAGTAATGGTATTTACCCACATATAAATTTGGGGCAAAATTCAACTGGCAACACCACCCTGTTCCTCAGCACTCTGGCCATATTCTTCATTTCCTCTTATTGCTTCAGACTCTTACTACTATAGAAAATTTTGTTCCAGTTTCTTCAATCCATTCAATGGGGAAAAAAAGGAAACTGCTCTCTTTCAGGAGAGGTCCTAGTAAAAGTAGAAGGACATGTGCAAGTGTGAAAAGAAGGTAAGTTTTACTGACTTCACAATGTATTTTTTCTTTTTGGAAAGCAGAGTGAAAACCCTTAAGTTTTCTGGTGATCTCACTGTGCTGAGACCAGCACAGTTCCCAAATCTATGACTCATTCGCATCAAAGCAAAAAAAACTGCTCGGGAGACAGATGTTTTGTTTATGATTAATTAATTCCTTCAGTACGTCTCACTCAAAAATATCAGGCTTTACTTTATATCCAGATATAAAGTCATGCTCCTGCTTTACTGTTCTCTAAATCCTAGTGTGATAAAACTGAAATGGCAGTGGATGCTGCCAACACTCGAACAATTTATTTAGGAAAAGAAAAATACTTTCTTGGCAATAAACATTTAATTTCCTGTTATGATCTGCAAAATATAACTTCTAAATATTCAGGTTTCAGGCTTTAAAGTTTACTTCCATTCATTTTATACAGCAGAAACTGATAGTTTAATTTTATGTCCCAATAAACAAGGCCCAAGTATAGTTTATTAACAGATAATTAAATTGAAAGACATAACTTTCAGCATTGCTCAGTTTGACATCAAACCTCAAAACCTGAGTGTTTTCATTTCAACAGTTACATTAATTTTTTTTCCAAAGTATCTCACTACATACAAATAGTATCAGTGGTGTTACACTACTTTAAGAGAAGCATCCACTATATGATGTTTGTCTCTCTCCCCCGTAAATACTTTTGTCTAGCCCTAAAAAAGCACAGAACACCAGTATCAACTAGTTCAACAGAGATAAATTTATGTACAATGCGTATTTGTGTTTTCTTCTGTCATCACTGTATCCTCCTTCTGGCTCATTGTTTTCTAATATAATACTTTCTCCTTCCTACCCAGTTTCTTTTGAACACTAGTCTGAGGTGTATTTAATTTACATCTCAGCCAGCAAGCAACTTTCTCCCAAATGGAACAAGTGGTTATGGTGGTATCAGAGAAAATAAGCGGATTGTACAGCCAACAGTAAACAAACAAACAAACAAACAAACCAGGCTTTATTATAACACATAAAGTAAAATTAGTGTGAAAAACCTGACTTTTTGTTGTTACTGTAAACCACATGATCTTTGACACATCAATGAGATAAACAACTTCACACAGTAGTTCTTATTTACCATAAAGCAGAAAAATACACTGATGGAAAAGGGAATAGAGGAAATAATCCTCTTTTCTCAACCATAGTTTAAATGCACACTACAATTGTCAAGCAGGTATCTGCAAACAAATGATGACAAGCCAGCGATGAGGCTGGCCTCAGCTTGTCCTCATCCCCATAGAGGTGCCGAATGCCCCGGGCTGGGACTGCCACAAACCCCAGGGGAGCCCCTGCTGTTCTTGGAGCCCCAGCCACAGTGAACCACCAACGCACTTTGGTACCTGTGTGTGGGTCTAACCAACACAAGAAACAAATGGCTCAAAACCATCAGCAACTGTGCACAAGAAACATCAATGACAGCTTGAGGAAACATACTGAAGCAACGAGCAGAATACAAATGCCGTAAATTATTCCAAATCTCATTGTGACAGCAAAAGGAAAAAGCAAAGGAATCAAGCAAACAAAAATTGATTTTTACTTGCTTTTAGAAGGTTTTAAGTAATAGACTGCAGACCATGAGACAGACTACCATGGAAGCTACCAGTAAGGAACAGTCAACTTGTGAGAGCAAACAAGCACAAGGAAGGAAACAGTTAAACACACCTAACTATTGCCTGAACACAGTAATATCTCAAATTCAGAAGCAGCAGCCAGCCTGAGCTTTTTTTTTTTAAATCCTCTGAATAAAAGGTAATTATGCAAGATACTGCCCAGCACAGCAGTGGGAAGAAAGACAGCACACATCTGAAAGCTATACCACTGAATCAAAAACTGTGTGCTCATTTGTGGTTAGCGAGGGCAGCAAGAATTTCAGAACTGCAGATGGAAATTTTCATAAGGAGGGCTGCAAAACTTTTGCAGAATGACAGCAGCAGCCTGCTTTGACCTAGAAAGGCTACACCACCTTCCTTAGTCACCCTGTCTCCTGTAGGCAAGACTCAATGCACAGTGACTAATGACATTGTTCGAAACACCAGCACTGCAAGACCATATTTAGTCCTTTCGACAAAATCTGAGCTGAGATTTAAGGGGAAAGAAAAATGATACGAACAATGCTAGTCTAAAAAGAGCATGATAAAAAAAAATGATTCACTGACATTAGCAAGTAATCCAAATCACAGAGAAGGCAAAGGGCCAGCCAAGCCTTGCCCATTCTTCCACTCCAAGATTATGATAACCACTTTAACAGTACAGTAGAGAGCCCAACACACCATAGTGGTGCCAATAAAAATTCCTTCTTATTCAAACACAATAATTCATGCATAGTAGAAGTAGCTGTTCAGACTGCAACAGATCCTTATCAATATTTATCAACATATGGGGGCATAACCCCATTCTAGCGAGAAGATAAACAGAGCAGGTCAAAAAAATTATGCATGAAAAGGTTTTGCTTCATGGCTTAATATGGTTCCCTTTTCATGTGGGTCAGCAACAGACCGTCTTCTGAATGATAGGGAGATTCTAGTCTGTAGACTGGAAGAAATTAAACTAAGCTATATATAATCAAATAAGAGACTGCAGCTTCTCCCTGAACAGTTGTGAGAAGTTTTGAGATCATATTTCCTAATAACCCTTGGTGAATTTCAAAGGTTTCACTATTTCTCACAGGTTTTCTCCACTTTTGGTCAGTGAATGTACAAAACAAAGAACGTAATATGTCCATTATAAACAAGCACTGTTATACCCACTTACTAAAAAACTGATTCTTCTCAGACTTCTCTGTTGCACAGAGAGTCAATGCTTTGAGACTTGAAACATCAAAAAGCAATATACTGTAAATAAACTAGCACCACTGCCAGGCAAACTACCAATCAAAAATTACCAACAGTATGAGAACACCAAAAACAATGATTCAACTTATTCTGAGTACAGGACTAGAAAGTGAAAAGTTCTAATTTTGAAAGAAGTTCAATTCATATTGAAACTTGGAAAACAGATCCAGAGAGCATTTCAAAAGATCCAGTCCCTCCTGGGCACAGCTCCAGCACACATTTAAAACTAGTATTTATCTAAGAGGTTTTTAATGCCACCCCAAAGTAGCCTCTTTCTTTTTCACCCTGGAGATGAAACGAGGAAACGTCATTCTTAAATCTGTCTAAACCAGAGGAAACCCATCACTTCATGCATATAAGATACATATATAAATAAATAAATAAATAAAGGAACAGGCTATTCCTTGGCTTGCTTTAATATCCTTTAATCCTACTTAGTGCTAGTCATTTATACCACTCAAACCTCTGCTGCTTCTGCATATAGTTCAAACACACACATCGCTAAAGTGCATAAGTACCTTAAAAACTAGTAATAAAACTAGTGATCTGACTTTTTAAAACCAGAAACTATTGTCCATGTGTTGATGTAACAAATTAATTTGAACAGCATTAGAAGAAATATATAGTTCAGCCTTCTAAATACAAATTTAAAGCGGGGGGAGGAAAAAATTAAGAGCTTTCTATTTAATGCTTCATAATCATACCATTTAGCATTGACAGATCAAAATGCTAGACATCTGTCTGTCCAAAAGACTACCATTTATTTGTAATAGTTTCAGAACATACAGCTCACGTTTGACAGCTACACATGTCTTGTTTGCACAACACTTAATGACATCGCTCTGCCAAGCATTCCTGTATTACATGAGCATCCTGCACTACATGCCTGGTTCATGCCCCTGCTTGTTACACATAAGCATGAGGTAATTTCAGTGCTTCTGCCTAGGACAAAGGTATGCAACAGACTCATAGGTCACATGCATGGATGCTAGAATAGCTCAGCACTTTAACAGCAAGATGGTGTGCTGTACAAACTATAAATGGCAATGCTCTGAAGTGGTGTAAAACAGACTGCTTTCCAGCTACTAAACAGACCTCACCAGCCCATTAGAGGCAGAGCAAGGGAATTAATGTGTTCTACAAGCAACTGGACAAAATTTTATCTATTTAAAAGTGGATTTGAAAACCGTCACTTATACTGAAGCTGTCATTTTCACATAATTAAAAATCCACAATGAGAGCCAACAGGCATCCAGAGAAGGATACCACACACACAGGATTCGAACATATTCATAAAGAGAGGTTAGGGGAAGCATTAAATGAATCCAGTCATTCTTCAGTGTCAGTTGAAATCATATGAAAAGCCTAAGATTCCAATTCATATTAAACTCTTCCTTATGATTATGAATGTCTTCAAACACAAATTACATTCATTCTTCAACTACAAAGTTCCTGCCCTGTAGCAAGTTCCAGAGAGAAACAGCCAAGTGTTCTTAATTTTCAAAATTAGCCTTAGAATGAATAGAATTTCAGAGTGATGAAATAGGTTTACTAAGCACTGACAAAAGAGAAACATGTAACTCCTATCAGTTTCTTGTGAATTACTGAATATGTGAATTAGTTACCTTGTAGCCAGTTTCTACCTTCTCGCAGAAACACAGAAAAATGTAATCTACAAGCAGAGAGCACACCTCTTTCAAGCCATAGCAGCATGAAGAGATCATGACCTTCACTGACAAACAGCAATTTAGGCTAACAAGTGGCTTAATAATACAAGCTAATTTCTCCATAATAGGAGAGGAAAAAAAAAAATAGGTGCAAACTGAAAACATACTGAAATAAAACACTGAATTTGGAAATTCATGTTCACATGTATCTTTCTCCTGTCTTACCTAAGGGTCCCTTCTTCCCATTTTAATTCTGAGACAGCAGTTCCATGTATGACATATGCAAAGGCCAGAGTTCCATCTCATTCTCACTTTAGCATAGTGACAGTATCCATATGGAAACATTTATTTTCACTTCCTGCTCTATTTCAAAATGGCTTTTATTTGATTATCTATAAACTTGTTTTGCCAAACTGGAAATAGCTAGAAACATTTCTGTGGCCACTGATGGAAAATGGTAGTCAAATGGACATTCTCTGCTTACTCTGTAACTAGGATATGGAAAATAATGCAGAAGAGAGAAACCTTTCTGCTTCCAGAAGACTATATAAAGTATGTGCACTACCAATTAAGTCTAGAATTTAGGGTAGCTCACAGAAATACTCTGCATTAGGCAACCAGCACCGGCATTATGCAAGCTTCAGTATGACATGAATCATCTTTTAAAACTTAAATAATAATGATTTCAAATCACTACACAAGATTGATGCCTACTGACTTGTAGATTAAAAAACCCTGTTTGCAATGAAGCATTTGGTCACCTTAAGAGACTGCATTTTTAAAGAACCAAGCAGCCCCACAATTGCACACATTAGCAGATCTCAGAAATCTGAGAAACCACCACATCAGAAAAGTTACTTCCATGATTTTAAAATTTATCATTATAGTCATAATTCTAGCACCTGTGGGGAACTGCTTGGCCCTTAAAGTTACTGCAATGTTTGTTTTTATTATGCAGTTTAAGAAAGATGTTCATCTCCATGCTAAAACCATGCTAGCATCCTTTGTCTTTTAACAGAATTCAGAGAAAGTTGGGTTTTTTTCACCATATTTTTTTTTCCACTGTGTTCAACACTTCTATTCCGATTCAGTCAATCTGTAACTCCTGTCGTGCTTACTGTTTAAGACACTTTTGAGGAATAACTTGAGCAATTCAATTATCCCATATTCATTTCACAATCTAAAGACACAGATTTTAGCTGATACAGGAGATTAAAACATTTCTCAAATTCTGCAATTTACAGATCTTCAGCATGTATCTTGTTTAAGTAGGGATCAGCACTGTGCATATGATAGAAATGAAAAAGAATTTGGAACAAAGTGGTGGATATGAATGACATAATCTTGGAATATTACCCGCTCTGATCCACACAAGTCTGCTTTTTTTGGCTTTTTGAGTGTGCTTCCTGAAGAAGAACAGATAGAGATGTGACCAACTGTAACTTCTAACATAACTTTAGTTCCCCAGAAATGCTCAAACTAAGCAGATTTTTGAGTCTATTCCTTTAATAAAGGTGTTTTGATGAGAAAGCAATCAGGACA
>VYZU01081082.1:6718-25119 GCA_013401355.1 Ceyx cyanopectus | reverse complement strand
AAGAACAATTCAGACCTAGTATTTCCTCATACACAGCTCAAGAACTCTCTTCACCAGAAAGACAATTCTCTGTTCATTTTTGAATGAAAAATGGCTAAACTAAGGTTTTTTGAGCCATGTTACAATACAGGGGGAAAGGCAGAGCTGTGAGTATATATGCTGAAATAGAAAGTAAAGTATTTTTAAACACATTTTAATCAACTAGAAGATTATCCTAGACTGGTTAAAAAGCTTAATCAGATTACTATATAATAATATTCTTTTCTGATCACTACTCTTCACTAGAATGTGCATGGCATTCTACACCTTATTACACATCAAGGTTTTGTGTAATTTTGCTGTAGCTTAACACATCTTTGTTTCTTTAAAGTCTTTAAAGTCTTTGTCTTCTTTAAAGTCTTCTCCTTTTAATATTAAACTTTCATACTAATCATTCTATAGCCTGGCTAGGCATTCTGTTGTAACTACAGTCTTTTCAACCATTCATACCCAAGTGTGGCAAGTATGGCATTCACTTCACAGCAAGTGAAGAAAGCAAGAGATATTTTTTCAAACAAGGACAACAGCAGAGAAGTGTGGGTATAGCCCTAATAGCCAGATGCATACTTTGAATTCTTTGCAACTCATTATTTTTAGCTGCTCAGCTTGACAACTCTAGAATCACTGATATATTTGAGAACTACTATATGCTCACTGTAGCAAAAACCAATTTCGTAGGAACCCCAAAGAGAATGAAGATTTCTATCTGCAATCAAGCAAGGATCTACTGTTAATAAACCTTCCAAAAAAAAGTTTTCTCTTTCACCTGTCTGTTCAGTCCAAAGACAGAAAGAAATCTTGTATTTATTCTATCAACACGGCAGATCAATCAAATTATCTACCAGGATTTATATTATCAATCAAAAACATAATAATGCTCAGACCACTTCATTCTAAGATCTTCTGTGTACTGGTAATATAATGNCTTCCTGAAGAAGAACAGATAGAGATGTGACCAACTGTAACTTCTAACATAACTTTAGTTCCCCAGAAATGCTCAAACTAAGCAGATTTTTGAGTCTATTCCTTTAATAAAGGTGTTTTGATGAGAAAGCAATCAGGACAATTTTAATAAGATGTCCTCATTGCTATTACTGAACAACACACTTTCAAAGAGAGAAAGGTGATTACCTTATTTTACTTAAATTCATGAGGTAACCTACAACATGGCAATCACATGACTGAAGTTGGTGGTATAATTCCAGTACCCAGTGGGTACAAACCCACAACCTCTTCAAATCACCTGTTTAATGAACAAATTATGTGGTTCTACTTCTATAGGGCCTTTAAATGAATGCTGCACAGATTAATTAAAATCAACAACTATTTTGGCAACTACCTCCGTCTTCAGTGATGATTAAAACAGATTAAACTTCCCCTCAAGTCCATGTAATTTATTCTTCATTCATATTTGTCCATATCCCAAACAGACTAAGAGAAGACTTCAGCCCTACTCCCTAGCTATACCATTATTTTGACAGCAGATTATAGGATTTTTTTTTTAATACAATGCTCTCAAAACCAATCAGCAAGGACTCTGCAGCTCTCACAGGAAGACTGCCTGATTGTCTCCCCCCCTTTAAAGCATGTTTCACAGGGAGAAAGAACTAGGCCCTTCAAACACCAACAAGGTTTTCTCTGACTTCTGTTAGGATTCTGTTAGGATTAGAGGTTTAGGGTCAACACAAGAAAGAACTTTTTCTCAGTGAGGGTGACAGAGCTCTGGAACAGGCTGCCCAGGGGGGTTGTGGAGTCTCCATCTCTGGAGACACTTAAGACCCGCCTGGATCTGTTCCTGGGTGACTTAGTCTAGGTGATCCTGCTCAGGCAGGGGGGTTGGACTAGATGATCTTCTAGGTCCCTTCCAGCCCCTAATATCTGTGATTCTGTGATTCGCCCTTCTCTGGATCTTATTTCCCCAGAAGTTAGGAAGCCAGCTTCTATGGCTGTGTTCGTACCATGAAGAGGTGCTTTCAGTGTATCAGCATGTTTGGTGCCTTCTTAGTTTACTATGACACCTGTGAGCTTGCCTAAAATACAGGACAAATGTTTGCTGCACTTTCAGGTGTACATAATAGTCCTATAATTTGCAAATACTGCTTCAAGGTGTTTGCCACCCAGTAAGGTGTCAAGGTACAAACACCCGAGGAAGGCACATACAGAAATTAAAATTACTGCTCACCTTATGTGAACCACAAGTTCCTGCTCTTCCACTCTAAAAGCAGGTAGCCTCATTAAATAAACTATGTAAATTGGATTCAATATCAAACCCAAATGTTTACTGTCCTTTACTTGTGTTTGCTGATACACAATAGAATTATTTACTCTTCTGATGCTTTTTCACAACTGCAATAAGAACAATTCAGACCTAGTATTTCCTCATACACAGCTCAAGAACTCTCTTCACCAGAAAGACAATTCTCTGTTCATTTTTGAATGAAAAATGGCTAAACTAAGGTTTTTTGAGCCATGTTACAATACAGGGGGAAAGGCAGAGCTGTGAGTATATATGCTGAAATAGAAAGTAAAGTATTTTTAAACACATTTTAATCAACTAGAAGATTATCCTAGACTGGTTAAAAAGCTTAATCAGATTACTATATAATAATATTCTTTTCTGATCACTACTCTTCACTAGAATGTGCATGGCATTCTACACCTTATTACACATCAAGGTTTTGTGTAATTTTGCTGTAGCTTAACACATCTTTGTTTCTTTAAAGTCTTTAAAGTCTTTGTCTTCTTTAAAGTCTTCTCCTTTTAATATTAAACTTTCATACTAATCATTCTATAGCCTGGCTAGGCATTCTGTTGTAACTACAGTCTTTTCAACCATTCATACCCAAGTGTGGCAAGTATGGCATTCACTTCACAGCAAGTGAAGAAAGCAAGAGATATTTTTTCAAACAAGGACAACAGCAGAGAAGTGTGGGTATAGCCCTAATAGCCAGATGCATACTTTGAATTCTTTGCAACTCATTATTTTTAGCTGCTCAGCTTGACAACTCTAGAATCACTGATATATTTGAGAACTACTATATGCTCACTGTAGCAAAAACCAATTTCGTAGGAACCCCAAAGAGAATGAAGATTTCTATCTGCAATCAAGCAAGGATCTACTGTTTATATTACTACCAAAAAAAAGTTTCTAAAATCTATTCCATGANACTATGACAACTTACATATGATTTATATCCCACTTTTCCAACTATAAAACATATAAAACATGAAACAAAAATACGCACTTTATGGATATACAAAGATACAAATTTATCTCTTAAAAAGAAGAGCTTTCAGATATAAACATCTAAATAATATATAAATTATGTACACTAAATTCATTTTAAAGAGGCACAGTGGAAAATTCAGAAGTATGATAGAGATTTTATCAATATTTGAAGTGCTCTGACTTTATAACAAGGAAAAATGCCAATCAGAAGAGGAAGCAGCCCTTCGAAGTCCTGCACCTTGTTATACAGATAATCCTACACTGAAATAAACTCTTCCTTTCAATTAAAGAATAAAAGATAACACATCTGTTTCCCTTGCTTTTGAATGTATGTTGCACCACTTTTAAGCTTTATTACATACAGAATACTCCACACAGTATTAAAATATATGCCTATAAGATTTGCCAGGACATATATAAGATTTGCCAGGACCCTAGTCCAAGGCAAAACAAAACCCCCACCACCTCAAATTTGTCTTTCTTATTTTTAGAGACCATTCAGCACTCACACTCTTTTGCTCCATTAAAGCATATGGATAATAATATTCCAGAGCCCTCTCTCCACTCAACTCCTTATTCTATCCACATTTTTTCCAGCTTTTCCTTTTAGGATTTTCTGGAACAAGTTACCCAGCTCTGTTACCTTAAGTGTGTTTAGTCCTAACAGCTATCATATACTCAATGTGTATGAATATTTCACATCCTCCTGTCACAAGAGATAACATACCTGGAAGCACACAGAAACTATCACAGTGGTATTTATAGAATACTGGTTATTCCTTATCATTAGTAACTCAGTTCCATTTAAAGCATGAAACTCGAAAGAACTACAGCAGAAACTTTGTAAAAAGGAAGAAAAATGTAGAGAGGAATGGATGATGGAAAGGAACTGTCACATTCGTCTCTTAAAGATACCTTATTTTCAAGAAAAATTGGAGAAGTCCCAAGTATTTAGATAAGGAAATGAAAAATTACAAAAAGGGAGAACTAACTTGTCAATAGAGAAAATCAATCTCTAATAAAAAATGTCGCATCCAAAGATACAGAAGTTAATGATTAAGGTGAGCCATCATAGGGAAATACACACCTACTAAGCCCCCTAAGAAGTCCTAAGGAACTGCTAAATGCAGTTTGAAATAAAGCAACCTGATTAAAGACACGTACAACAGACAGCAAGATGAGAAATTACAAGAAATACTGAATAGGCAAAATTATAAAACCAGAAAATATTAAGAGTGAAATTAAACAGACTAACACACAACTGAGAACAGGTGATGGGAATATTCCTAGTCTGACAAGACTGATGAACCAGTGCAACTGGTTCACTGATCAGATAAACACCTCTAGCAGCTTCCACACCTCAGTGTGGATACTCACTGCACCTCTCAATGTCTCAGTGGTACTGAAGTCTCATTGCCTCCCATCTCAGACATTTTTATAGGGAGACCGCTGCACCTGTTGAAACCTCGCATTTTCAGAAGATCTTACTACAATACATTATACCAGACTTTGGTTTCCACTTTTCCGATTCCTACTATTCCTCCATCCCCCTTCCCAGTTAGCAAACTGAATAAAATAAATTATTTTTCTCTTACTGCCAGTACAATTTTATATTTACTCCCCTTTCAGAACAAGGATCTGTTTCACATCCAATATAGATATAAAGTGTCACCTCTATCTCAAATCACCCTTTTGGAAGAAGGGGGAGAAGGGAATGTTGATAAAGTAAAAATTAGTATGAGCAGTCATGTGAAAGCTGAGCATGTCCTGAAGTTCAGACAAGCCTACATGTAAGAATTGCAGATAGTGGAGGGAACATAACAAAAAGAACTAACTCTTGACTTACTCCTCTGTCACCACCAGGAAGTTGTCAAATGCACTTGTGTAACTGGCTATCAACCCACATGATAGCCAGTGAATCACCCAGACACTACACGTTCACATTGGGTGGCTTTTATTGCTTCACCTGTGAAATTTCATTTCCTTCTGGTTCAGAGAGAGAATAAATGCACAAACTATGTCAGACTAGAGAGCAAGAGACAACAGGTACACAAAGAAAAAGGCAGAACATTCAACAGTTCATATACATCATTATCTGTTTAACTCAAGAAACCCAACTGGTTTGCTATGAACTGAAACGGGGAAGATGTTTGTGTTACCAACTGGGCAAGATTCTCCATTACATAAGTCCACAAATTCAAATACTGAGGAACTTCAGATGCACATCAAGTTGATTTCAAGTTGTTTATTATATCGCACAAAAGATTAAAATAGTCTGATTCACTGGCAATCTATAAAAATGGAAATAGAAAGATGCAATATTACCACAGCTTTACCACTGCTGTATTCCGTGACCTATGAATAACTCACTTAAGGTCATTTACATCAGCAACAAAAGAGAGTTCATCACACCCAGTTTACAGATTCATGAGAGGGCACTCATCATATGGTAAGAACTTGTGGCTCCTTGGGTGCAAGGTGGTGCTGAGGACCAGATCGGTGCTACAGGGTTCCACAGCTGCATTCCTCAGCCAGATCACTTAGCCAGGAAGGGGCTACAAGTAAGCCTCACTTAGCAGACCTGGGTTACCAGAAAAGATGGCCTATTTCTGCACTTAGGCTAGTAATTAAATGGAGTACAAAGAACAAATCCCAAACTGCACACAGCTTTTGATCAGACTACTTTCACTCAAAAAAACCCCAGTCAATATTTAAAGTCACTCCAAGGTTTCAGATGAATTATTTTTAAGACATCAGCTACTACTGTTTGAAACAAGCACCTCATCACAAGCTATTTCAACATCTTGACTATACATTGCTTCACAAGCTTCCACAGACCACAAATGTGAAATAAACAAGTGTCCAATACCAATTAAGAATTCCCAAAAACTCCAGAAAACAGTCAGCTCCCTAATAAACTAATGGCAGGGAAAAGGAAGCAGATTTTACAAACATGTTCTTATCACACACTTCATAGCAATGCATAGGTCCTGTTATTGCACTCTAACAGCAACAGGATCAAGCATTACCTCAGTCAAGATCTGCACACACTCATGCACAAGCAGTCATTTCTATAAAATTAATTAGATTTATACACAAGTAACTAGAAGTAGGATTGGACCCACAGATGTGGAACCATGAAAAAGGAGTTTACAAGGCCCATCATAAGCACTTATTCTCCCACTGCAAAATATTACTCTCACAAGAATAACCACCATTAAATAAAGCAATTTTATTTTACATGACATTATTAAGTCCAATATCTATATGTGTGCACACTATATAACATATACACACACTCATATTATGGAAAAAAAAAAAGTAAACAGAATGAAGTCATTACTTGTCTGACAGAGGTTATCTTTTAAGTTCTGTTTTTAGGAGATTAAGATGCATGATTTTTTAAAGAAAAAAAATCAAAGCTACCAGAGCCTAAACTGCATACTTGCTGTCTCCGAAACGGAAACACTGTCTAGCAACTGAACAGAACCTGAAACTAGTCTTCTTTTACATTATTCTTCTAAGGATCCAGAAGCACCTTATACATCGCTCACATACACTAGATACCTCAAAGTATAGCGTTTTTGTTTCTTACTCCTTTAAAGGGCTGGCACGATAATCTTCTGTTAGATAAGGGTTTTGAGTTAAAATATCATATTGGACACACTGATTTTACTTTTAAGATGTTAAATGTCATTTGAGATACCACCGAGGAATTAAAAATAAATTACAGGTCCCAACTTCATCCTGAGAAACTTCACAGATCATTGAATTACCTTACCTTCACAGAGACTTCTCAAGAGACACTCCCAAGTAAACAGCCTTGTGATGGGGACAAGAGCCATCCACAATTCAATATTACCTTGGTAATTTGAGGCATGAAGGGATGATGGTGTGATAAGATGTGTAAATGGGACATAACCCATCAGACAAAGCCAGCATCACCTAACCTGGTACAGTCATAAAACTGAATTGCCTTATTCTTAACTCACATAAAAGCTTTTTCTCTGATGCTTTTTTAGTACTGCTTACTAAAGTAATGTCATTACTACTTTGTGAAACACTACAATACTCCAATTAATGCCCTAGGACTCTACATTCTCTGACTAGACAGGACACGTCCCTCATGTCAGGCGATAACCAGGTGCCCGAAGCAGAGAGTGACAACTCACAAACGTTAATGCATGGCCTGACATAAAAGAATCTACTTATAAATTCAGACTGAACCACAAGCACAATCTGTGTCTAACAGCAGGGTAATTAACAGCTTTGCAAGATATGACCTATCACCCTAAGAAAAATCCTTAATCTCAGATTTAATTAGTTCAAGAACCCTATAACTATAGTTTTAACATCTGAGAAATGTATGATACCTAGTCCCATAGTTACATATTAAAGGAATATCTGAAACCTACCTAAATACATAGAAGATAGAAAAGTAAAGCAACTGCACAGGAAGAAGCATGCCTGGCTTCTCTATTCAACTTCCCATAAAGCCAAATACAGCCTTTTCTTTAATTTCCAAAGAAGTTAAAAGAAGCCAGAACCTTCAAAAAAACCAAAAAAAAACTAAACAAAACACCAAAACCCACCACACTTAAATCATTAATTTCTGTATGCATATTTCAGACCCTGGTAAATTGAAAGTGATCTGAATATCCCTGCCTAAATCAACCTCAGTTTGCTACCATACCACAGCCGAACTAGTTCACCATCCAGGTAAATTATTAAAAACATGTAAATATTCAGGGTTGTTTGCATTTTTCAAATACAATTCATACTACATTTCCACCAATGTGGGAAGTGTCCAACATTTCATATGCTGTTGTATTATTCTTTGCTCCTGTGAGAGTCACTTCTGAACAGCTGCAAATGCATATAGGCTCCAATAAAAAAATATGTTTTCAAAATGTAAATGAACAGTTGACATATAATTTCAATTCTCCCAAGTTTTAATAAAACAAGTCAATAATTTATACTTAAACTGAATAGCTGTACTAATCAAGACCAAATACATAGTTTTGGCACAACTTAAGATAGCACAGGAAAAGTCCCCATATAAAATAGCTCAAAAAAATGTTAGGAAAATTTCAAGTCTAGTAATCACGAACTCCCTTTAATCTGTGACTGACTCCGACTTCAGATGGCTTACAAAACATGGCAAAGAAAACAAAACGTAACTAGTGAGCATCTAAATTTACAAGCATCAATTTCCTTTCTACATCTCCCAAAAAAAGCTCATCTTAACATAGCTTGTCTTCTAGAGAGGTGTGATAGAACTGAAAACAAGGACCAAGAGGTCCCATTTACCCTGAGCTGTTCTGAGAGAATGCGATGATCTGATTTTCTACATTTTAAAAACAGGTTGCTTTGTTCAGGTATTCAGATCAGTGTAGATACATATTTTAAAATGTCAAAACTAAGCAAGTTGTTAATTCAGAGACTAAGCAAATTAAGTGTTCTCGTGACTTGATTTTTGTCTCTCTACACACATTAGCTATTGCATTCCTGTGTGGTCAAAAACAGGAGGAATCAATTTGTCTTACCGTTACCTTATCCAAACACAGGTTTCCAAAACAGTGATTAAAACAATTTTGTACAACCTTGGCAATGTTAACTTAGCAGATGTACACTGGAAAGAAACATCAAGTTACAAAGGAAGAAAAAAGAACAAAGACACTAATATTTAGATAGCAGCCTGCCCTCCAAAACAGACCAACAGCTACTATTTTCCAGTCAGCATTTCACAGAACTTTATTAATTATAAAACAGAAGTCATCCTATATAGTTTTTAAAATTGCTTGTATTTTCAAGAAAGGTATTAAGTTCTCTTAAATGCACACTTTATAATCTTCTAACAGTACGAAATCAATATGTATATATTCATTTTAGAAGTGAACTTCCAGTATAAGTACCCTGAATTAGTGTAATAAAAAAAAAAAAAAATTCAACTAGAAGAGGGGAAAAAGAAAAACCCTTCATACTAAGGGAAGTGTTTTATTAAATAGTGTATTTTTATATTACCCTAACTGTCTAAAAATCACACATGAAGACAAGATTGAGGTCATCTGAATACTTACCTTTAAAAAACACCTGAAATATTTTTCTCTGGGCCTTCTACAGCACAAACCATTGAGTTACTATCACATTTCCCTGACTCCAGATGTTCGGATCCAGACCATAACTAGAGGGACACTCGAACAAGAAGTGAAATGGAGATGAGAAATCAACATGTGTAAGTTAATAGCAACCTCAGTCTCCATAGCAAACACTTTTACTCAGTAGTAAAATACATCTTCCTTTCCAGAGCACAATTCTTCACAGACATTTTTCCACCTGAAAATTCCTCACCTGGAGAAACTATCACAAAATGGCAATTGGGTTAAATTTCAAAATGGTGCTTTCACTCCACTCTAAAAAATGTCACAATATTATCTTCATTGATTTATCTTCGTGTATCTTTAAAGATGCTATCCAACTTTTAAGGCATATTCTTAAAAAAAATCCGAAGTATGCACAATGGAAATTAGTGTGGTACAACTACACCATAACTGCATTTCCTCCAGAGAGAAAGACCCCAAAACATTTCACTGAAAGGGACCTTTTCCAATTTATCAAGCAGACTAACAGCTCCACAGGGGATCACATTCTTCCTAGGGATAAGAAACTGTAAAGTTATATTTCATAGAGGGTAGAGGAAAAAAAAATAAATCCCAACACATATTCATGATTATTCACACTCCTAAACTACCACAGTATTTATTTTGTGTTAATTACTTTAAAAAAGAAACCCACTATGTTTGGAGTTTTCCAGGCCTCATTAAAATATCTAACCACACTTGCAGAAAAAAAATCAGGAGTTAAAGGGTGCTTGGAAACTACAACGCATCAACAGCAAGGTATAACTTCCCTCCCCTCTATTTACTCCTCTCTCATAAAAAGGAGATGGCAGTTAGATGCTGCAGCTTTGATTAGGTACCATGATCAAAATAATCAAGATACCATACTGCGATCTTCCAGCATTTTAGGATAGAAAATGATATGGTCCTGTCCACTTCAATACTGTTAAGCATAAAGAGGTGCCAGATGATCCCCATTACATGAGCAAAAACACTTAAAAGTCTTAATTAAGAGAGGTGTAACGGCTTCTGTAGAGCCTGTTCCAGCAGTACCACTAGTTCTGAGTCACCAAAGGAAAAGAGCCAAACTGAGGACATTATAAGAAGCATATTTAGAGAAACATAGAGGGATTTGCAAAGTAAAGTAATTCCTAAAACAAACTCCTTTGGTTGACAAGAGGGCAAAATAAGATGAGTAACACGTTTCTCTAAATAACAGTAAATATTTCCTTGAACTTAAGTCTTCAGAAGCATCAGTGCAACACAGAAGGATAAAAAAGACAAACACCGCAAGTTTTACTTTTCCATTAAAAAAGCCAGTTCAAACAGAAGGCAACGAAGGCGGCGGTGGCCGTTTCACTGCACTCTCAAGGTTACTCCTAAAATACTGTGCTACAGAGACCCGCTTAACGTTTGCTGGCCGGTTTTGTGCTGCCGTTCACCACCTGGGGACTCTCCCCTAGGAGAAAGCCCACTGCCGGGTTGCAGCAGCAGTGCAGGCTTTCGGGACGGTGTCTTAAGCAAAGGCTTCAGCTGCGGGGATGAACGCAGGGCCGAGACGCACCCCGCCGCCCCGCTCCGACGGGGAGGGAAGGAGGGCTGTGCTACCAGACACACCGACCGCCAATCCGTGGCCACCCGGCGGAGGCGCTCCGCGAGCACGGAGCTCCATGGCTCCAGCCACCCCCGCGCTGGCAGCAATCGTCTCCCCTAGACGACACGGACCCGGCTGCCTCGGGGTCTCCCACGGCGGTCCCGACGCCTCCGTCGGGTCGGGGGACGCCACTGTGGAATTAATCGTTAAGTCGCTGCCCCACTTCCTCAGAGAGGTCCACGCGCGGGCGCCGTGGCAGCCGGCAGACCCAACGGGGCGGGCACGACGCCAACACCAAGGGAGCCGATGGGTGCAACTCCACCTCCCCGCCCCATGGTAACAGCGACACGCAGCACAGGGAGGCTACCAGCCCAACACCTACCTTACCGCCGGCTCAGTCCTCTTCCTCTCCTCGCCGCAGCGGCGCGCGGGAACCCGCGCGGCGTGCGGTGCTCTGCCGTGCCCCGCGGCGGCGGCCGNCGGCTGCGCCAATCGGGCCCGCCCGCGGGCCGCCCCCCGCCTCCTCCGCCACCGTCCCGGGCCGCCCGCGAACCGGCGGCGGGGCGGGAAGGTGGCTAGGGCTGGTCGGGGAGGAGCGGTGACGGCGGGGGCAGGAAGCTGGTTTGGGAGGCAGGAGGAAATAAGCGCGTTTGGACGGGGGTTTGGAATCGTTGGAGGGGAGGGAAAAAAGAAACCCCAAACGCTGCCGATCGAGTTGGGTGCCGCTTCCACGCCTGTGGGGCTGCCGCGTAGCCGGACTGGCAGAAGCGGCAGCGCCGCACCGCGGGCGCGTACCGCGGGCGCGAGCAGCGTGGGCGCGCCGCGGTGGCGACGGCGGCCCGAGGAGGCCCTCGCAGCCTGGGTTCCGCCGCGACAGGAGCCCCGCGCCCCCATGAGCGGGCGCTGGTGGAGGCTGAGGCGCCCAACCGCCAGGTTAAAGGAGTTTAGGCGAACAGACCTCCGCAATTAATATTGCATCACCTTAGCTCTTCTCCTGAGTTTTGCAGCGCGAAACGCGTTGACACACTGTCATGGGAAGCCCGCAGCGTAAGATTCAGGTCTGGTTGTTCGGAACGGCCCGAAGATAAAGCAACGCTGAAGAACGTCTGGTGAGCCTTAGTTCGGTCAGGTGAGGGAACGGCTGCTTCAGACCGTAGCGAGTTTCCTTTAGAGTTTTGCTAAAGCACCAGACTTCAGATGAATAATAATAGGGCTGTTCATCTACACTCAGGCTGCGAACGACTTCTGCTACCGTACTTTTTATTTTGGTTGTTAGTCAGAGGTCCGGCTTCTGCGCCACGCTGCTACCATTGCTGCATGCTCGCTGTGGCAGTTCTGGGAACGTAATGCTCGAAAACAATGTTGGTTAGTAAAAAAATAAACATTCCTAGCATAGCAAAATATTTCTGTACTTTATCTTACAGTGTTTAATTTATAACCCTGTAATTTTTGTATGATTGTCAACATAAACTGTAGCTAGTACAGTTTCCATTAGTTAATGGAAATACAAGTTGTTTGCTCAGTATCTGTGTTTTGAGCCCCTCGTTTAATCCAAGTATTGTTCATGTTACACAGAGGTAGTTGTTCACTACTGCTTCAGCTTTTCACTCCATTACCTCACTTGTATTGCTGCACCTTTAGTTCTCTCTTTAAAATGCTCTTAAATCCATTCAATGTTAATTTCAATAAATTTTGAATGGGCATCATAGAAACAGGGCAATCTACTTTTACTGTAGGCAACAGCCTCTCACAAATGCCTTACTGTCTCCCCCATCTTATATATAAGGATCGGCCTTCACTTTTCCTTGTATATCAAAAATAAATTTCCAAAAGACAGATCTCTTTTTTTATATGTGTGAGTCTGATTGCAAATAGAGTTAAATGTCTCCAACATCCATGGGACAGATGCACAGCCATAAGGAAAATAAGGAACACAGGCCTCGGTTCTGAAAGGCAAAGTTGGAAACAAGGTTACTTACTTTCTGAAGAATCTGAGCATTGAGACCTTCAAAGAACTCATCACTATAAAGTTGGGAACATCCAGATATGTTACCTATTTTTGTCTAATACCTAAATACCAAATCTTTTAGAATGTCATTTTATTACTTCTCTGCAACCATACCGACTAACACTGAAGCTGATTTGGTCGTTTAATTGCTTGATTCCAGAAATCAAGAAGAAAAAAAGCTTAATATTAATTCAGGAACATTAAAAATGACACTTTCTTTAGCCCTTAATTATTTTATCCTTTTTTTTTTTTCTTTTAGTTCTAGTGTATTTTGGTTGGGTTTCATTTGGCAATATATTTTCAGGTAAGATAGCTTGAATTTCAGCTTTTATTTTTGGAGCTACTCAAACTTTTCAAGTGTGTCTCATTTTTACTTACATCATCTTTTGAATCGATAGTATTTCAGTTTGGTAAATTGATGTTGCTACTAGAAATGCTAAATAATATTGATGGATGTTGATTTATATTTAAGCCTATAGCCTGTCATTTTCTATGATTTTTACTGTTCTTCTAAAATGTCTTCAATGTCATTGGACTTGTGAGACTGAGTGGCTTGCTTATGCTCAGCCATTGTTCTACAACTGGATGCATTTATTACTTACAGATTTAGCTCACCAAAACTGTCAAGCAGCTAAGAATACTTCAACCTGCATGCCAATTGAGTCTAAACAAGCAAATGGGTATACACGTGCAAGTAGCCCTAAACAACACTAAAAAAGATCTGTCAGTCAACCATGTGAAATTATTTTAAGTACCTAAGGGTTCTGAAAAGTAACATCTGGTGGACTTAAAGGAATGAATTCAAGTGATTAATGCCCACAGCATTATGCCAGGCTCCTTCACAGAGCCTACTGTCTTCATAGTAAAACAGGACATGCATTTGTGCTCTGCTACCCCAATTCATAGTCTCTTATCTCAGTACAAACTAACCTCACCACTAACCTAAACATTCCTGGCAGTAATATCTCTCCAGAGCTTAAACCTGGGAAGCAATAATGTCTGACGCCATTTTAAGTAGTTGTACCAAAGCACATCTGAGTGTTTGCAGGGTTGAGACCCAAGAAACAAACTGACCCCTACTGCATGGTCTGTAATCCTGTGGGATCAGGAGGGAGGTCCACATTCTGAAAGGTTCCCTTTCTGTCAGTTTCAGCAAAATAGAGGCAAAATAGAGATATAGGTGGTTAACTGGGTAAAATACTCCTCTGAGTATTCAAAAGCAAAGCTTAGGATTTACTCCAGGAGCACATAAGACTGTGGAAATGGCTTGTGTGCAAGATACATAAAATTACATTTCAGATAATGAAATATTCTGAGAAGTCATGACCTCAGAAAGTAGGCTAAAGAAAGTCATGCAGGCCTGGAAAGCAGGAAGTCTAACTATTACAACTATGCATCAGAACCACCAGAGTGCTTGGGTGTGTCACTGATAAACAGCTTGATAGAGGATTAATGAGCAGGAACACTGCAGTCTCTCACAGCAGTAACTACGTGGGACACCTGAAATATTGTATGTGAAATAATGTTCAAACATAATATTTAAAGACATGTAGCATAACTTGAATGCATGAGGCTGCTAACAAGTTCTGGCGTTTACTCTTAGTGCATAGATAAAGTAATTAACCTGTATAAATGCTTCACAGATGTAAAACAGAAATAATAACTCATAAGAAGGTGCATGATACAATGTATTGATGAACTGTATGGGCAGAGGAGCTGTGTCCTGGATTTCTTAGTCTGCAGTGCTGTGTGAGCCAGAACTGTGGCCTACCATCAACTGCTTATGGAGCTCCTCATGCTAATTATTCTATCCCTCACATCAGAAAACCCCACAGAGTAAATCAAGGTCTGTGATTACATGTAATTGAGTGGCTCAGGGGACTCAAGTGGATGGCAGGGGCAGGCAGTGTTGCAGCTGGTGTTCCTGTTGCCCAGTGGGAAGGCAACCAAGCTCAGAGTCAAGACGTGGGCTTTGTTCAGAGCTGACAGCAGGACGAGTAGAAACTTGTGCAGCGTAGGTAAAAGTAGAAACTAGTAATCTCTGAATAAAATGTATTCTGCAAAACTACAGCATATACCCAATTTGTCACCTCAAGGACCATAACCCTGATTTTCTTTTTGCTTTAGAATGAAATAGGCAGTATTACTTTTAATAATGATGAAAGGATGCATATGCATGTAAGAAAGTAAATGGGCAGAATTGCATCTATATATTTTTTTAAAGTACAAAAACATTTTTAACATAAAAATATTCTTCCTGTCACCCTTGCTGAGCCATATTTTCTTCTGGAAGTACTCAGTAAGTGTTACTTAAGAAGAAATTTGTCACAATCAGGTGCACAGAATTAATACAATTTACTAATGTTTGCATTTACTATTTGCATGCACTGCAAAATTGGAAAGTTTATGTTAATAAATACAGATTTCACGGTGATAATAAGGTCACTTAACAAATTGTTTCCATCCCTTTGTTACCCATGGGTGGAGCATTCAGGAATTTTGCTCATTTTCAAGCAGCAGAAAGTATTGGCAGATAGCAAAGAACAGATTCCTTCTATTTACAGTTTTGGATTCTTCCTTTCCTGCACAATAAAAAGCACCCCAAATACCTTATTAAAACTATTCCTACTATGAGACTGAAGGAACAACCCAAAGAATTGAGTCTGGGAAGCAAGTCAGACAGAACAAACAGCCCTCTACTCTGCACTGGTGAGACCCCACCTCGAGTACTGTGTCCATTTTTGGACACCCCAGTTCAGAAAGGATAGAGATTTACTGGAGAGAGTCCAACGCAGGGCCACCAAGATGATTAGGGGAGTGGAGCATCTCCCTTATGAGGAGAGGCTGAGAGAGTTGGGGCTCTTTAGCCTGGAGAAGAGGAGACTGAGGGGAGACCTCATTAATGTTTATAAATATGTTAAGGGTGAGTGTAGAGAGGATGGAGCCAGACTTTTCTCAATGTCATCCAATGACAGGACGAGAGGCAATGGGTGCAAGTTGGAGCACAAGAGGTTTAGGGTCAACACAAGGAAGAACTTTTTCTCAGTGAGGGTGCCAGAGCTCTGGAACAGGCTGCCCAGGGGGGTTGTGGAGTCTCCATCTCTGGAGACACTTAAGACCTTCCTAGATCTGTTGCAGGGTGACTTGGTCTAGGTGATCCTGCTCAGGCAGGGGGGTTGGACTAGATGATCTTCTAGGTCCCTTCCAACCCCTAATGTCTGTGATTCTGTGATTCTGTAAAACAGACTGGATATGCCATATTTCACAGCAGGATCTATAGGACATATAATGAAAAGCAAGTATTTCATCAAGGGACTCTGATCAGAGAGAATCATAAAACAAACGAAGGAAGATTCAATACTTTAAAAAATCAATAAAAGTTCAGTATGAGCAGGATGCTGTTCTACAAAATTATTTTATCTTTCTTTAGGAAATGCTAAAAGGAGCACCACGAACAACCCCAAGTATCAGTACAGGCTAGGGGCTGATCTGTTGGAGAGCAGCTCTGCGGAAAAAGATCTAGTGGTCCTGGTGGACAGGAGGATGACCATGAACCAACAGTTAGCCCTTGCAGCCAAGAAGGCCAATGGCATCCTGGGATGCATTAAGAAGAGTGTGGCCAGGAGATTGAAGGAGGTTCTCCTCTCCCTCTACTCTGTGCTGGTGAGGCCCCACATGGAATACTGTGTCCAGTTTGGGGCACCCCAGTTCAAGAAGGACAAAGAGCAACTGTAAAGAGTCCAGTGCAGGGACAGCTAGATGATTAAGGGAGTGGAGCATCTCCCTTATGAG
Source organism: Ceyx cyanopectus (assembly GCA_013401355.1). Lineage (NCBI taxonomy): Eukaryota > Metazoa > Chordata > Aves > Coraciiformes > Alcedinidae > Ceyx > Ceyx cyanopectus. The sequence goes on along the minus strand of VYZU01081082.1, from coordinate 8,338 downwards.
GAGAGGCTGAGAGAACTGGGGCTCTTTAGCCTGGAGAAGAGGTGACTGAGGGGGGACCTCATTAATGTCAATCAATATGTTAAAGGTGAGTATAGGGAGGATGGACCCAGACTCTTCTCAATGTCATCCACTCCCTTAATCATCTTGGTAGCCCTGTGCTGGACTCTCTCCAGTAAATCTCTGTCTTTTCTGAATTGGGGTGCCTCAAACTGGACACAGTATTCCATGTGGGGCCTCACCAACACAGAATAGAGGGGAAGAAGAACATCTCTTGACCTCCTGACCACACTCTTCTTAATGCATCCAAGGATGCCATTGGTCTTCTTGGACGCAAGTGCGTATTGTTGACTCATGGACATCCTCCTGTCCATCAGGACCCCCAGGTCTTTTTCCCCCGAGCTGCTTTCGAACAGATCAGCCCCCAACCTGTACTGTTACATGGGGTTGTTCCTCCCGAGATGCAGCACTCTGCACTTGTTCTTGGTAAATTTCATTAAATTTCTTCCTGTTCAGCTCTCTAGCCTGTCCAGGTCTCTCTGGATGGCAGCACAGCCTGCTGGTGTGTCAGCCACTCCTCCCACTTTGATGTCATCAGCAAACTTGCTGAGGGTGCACTCTATCACTTCATCCAGGTCATTGATGAATATATTGAATTGCCTTCCCCTCATCTATCCAACTACTTGTGTGATCATAAAAGGCTATCTGATTAGACAAGCATGACTTCCCTTTATGGAATCCATGTTGACTAATTGTGATAAGCCTCCTTTCCTCCACATGCTTAGAGATGGTGGCAAGAACAAGCTGTTCCATCACCTTTCCAGAGCTGGAGGAGAGGCTTACTGGCCTATAGTTACCTGGGTCCTCCTTTTTGCCCTTTTTAAAGACTGGGACAACATTGGCCTTCCTCCAGTCCTCAGGCACTTCTTCTGTTCTCCAGGACCTCTCAAAGATTATGGAGAGTGGCCTGGCAATGACCTCTGCCATCTCCCTCAACACTCATGGGTGTATTCCGTCGGGGTCCATAGACTTACGGATTATCTTCCATGGCCATCGTTAGGCAGCTGTTGAACTTTAAGGAGATTTGATTAATGCATGCTTGTGGGACTTGGAAGATCCTACCATTTTATTATTTCTGATTGGCTTAGTCACTAATTACAAGTTTCTCTTGAACAGCAGATAAAATCTGTACATAATGTTTATGATTACTGGTGGAGTGATGTCACGTGCTGCCTGGCCTGACAAAGTATATGACTTGACCGCAGAAATTCTGGTGTGATTTGTAATACGGTATGGGGGATGCAACATAAAATTATATATAATTTGCACAGCATGCCTTTCTGTTTATCATCCCTTAATGGTTAGTATCATAACCATATAGAGACTAATGTTAAAGATTACGGTGCTTAGAATTAAATTGAAGGAGTTTAGAAATGTAAGAAGCATGCTTTCATTACAAGTATTTTAAAAATTTTTACAACTCATTTATTTGTTTTGGAGTCAGGAGTACTTAGAAAGTTTATAGCAATTATTTGTAAAACACCCTTCATGGTAAAGTGGAGAACAAGCAGACAGCACTAGATAACTTACTGCCTGTACAAAGCACTTATGTAATGTTTAACA